>JAKCPB010001904.1:0-72732 GCA_021442155.1 Cymbidium sinense
AAAGAAAATATATCTAAAAATAAAGAACATAAATAAAATAAAACCTTAATTTAAAATAAGAATAAAGTAAACCTAATATAAAATAAAATAAAAACTAAATAAAAACTTAAACCTAAAAAATAAACCTATAAATAAAACCTAAACAGAAATAAAAAATAAAATCTAAACCCTAAATTAAAAAAAATTTAAACCTAAAATAAATAAAATAAAATAAACCTAAATGTATACTAAAATAACCAAAATAAATAAAACCTAATCCTAAACCTAGAAATAAAAAATAAAACCTAAACCTAAAAAAATAAAATTAAATTAAAACTAAAAATAAAAGATAAACTTAAACCTAAACCTAAACCTAAAAAAAACTAAAAAAAAAAAAACCCGAAACTAAAATAAATAAACTTAAAATAAATAAACTAAACTAAATAAAAGTAAAAAATAAATCTAAATAAAAATAAAAAAATAAAATAAATTAAAATAAAGAAAAAATAAACTAAATTAATTAAAAAACCTAAACATATCTATTTACTTTATTTTTTTTAAAAACAAAACTTTAAACGCTAAACCCTAAACCCTAAACCCTAAAATAAACCCTAAAACCTAAACCTTAAACCTACAACCCTAAATCCTATACCCTAAACCCTAAACCCTCAACCATAAACTAACCCTAAACCCTAAACCCTAAAAAATATAAACCTAAAATAAAATAAAATAAAAATAAAATAAAAACTTAAACCTAAATAATAAACCTAAAATAAAAACTTAAAATAAAAAATAAATAAAACCTAAACCCTAAACTAAAAAAAAACATAAACCTTAACATAAAATAACCTAAACCTAAACTCTAAACTAAATAAAATAAAATAAAATAAAATAAAAATAAACCTAAAGCTTAACTACAAAATAAAACCTAAAAATAAACCTAAAATAAAAACCTAAAACCTAAACCTAAAAAAGATAAAATAATAGTCTAAACCTAAACCTAAAAATAAAATAAAATAAAATAAAAACTAAACTAAAATAAAATAACTAAAAACCTAAACTAAACTAAAAAAGAAAATAAGCCTAAAAATTAAAAAGCTAAATAAAATGAAAACTAAACCTATTATAAAATAAATTAAACCTAAAATAAAATAAAATGAAAACTAAATTAAAACCTAAACCTAATAAATAAATCTAAAAATAAAACCAAAAAATAAAAAATAAAAAATAAACCCAAAACTTAAAAAAAAAACTAAACCTAAAATAATAATAAAATAAACCTAAACCTAAACTAAAATAAACTAAACTAAAATAAAAAAAACCTAGACCTAAACTTAAATTAATTTAAACCTAAATCTAAACTAAATAAAATAAAATAAACTAAAAATAAACCTAAACCTAAACTAAAAAATAAAACCAAAAAATAAAACTAAAATAAAGAGCTAAAACTTAAACATAAAAAATAAAATAAAAACCTAAACCTAAACCGAAAAATAAAAAATAAAACCTAATCCTAAAAAGTAAAATAAAACTAAAAATATAAACATAAACCTAAACCTAAACCAAAAAAAGGTAAACTAAAATAAAAAACATAAACTAAAATAAATTAACCTAAAATAAATAAACTAAACTAAATAAAAATAAAAAATAAAATAAAATAAAATGAATAAAAAATAAACTAAATAAACATAAACATACCGGTTTACTTAATTAAAATAAATCCTAAACCCTAAAACTAACCCTAAACCCTAAACCCTAAATCCTAAACCCTAAACCTAAAATCTTAAATAAAAAAGAAAAATAAAAAACCCTAACCCTAAACCCTAAACACTAAAACTAACCCTAAACCCTAAACCTACAACCCTAAACCCTAAACCCTAAAAAAACCCTAAACCTAAACCCTAAATCCTAAACCATAAACCCATAACCCTAAACCCTAAAACCCTAAACCCTAAATCCTAAACCCTAAACCCTAAACCTTGAACCCTAAAACCTGCAACCCTAAACCTTAAACCCTAAAACCTAAAAACCTAAACCTAAACTAAATAAAACATAAAAAATTAAATAAATAAATGTAAACCTAAATAAAATAAAAAATAAAATAAAATAAAAAGCTAAACTAAAACCTAAACCTAAACCTAAAAATTAAATTAAATAAAAAATAAAACTAAACTAAAATAAAATAAACTAAATTTAAAAAATAAAATAAACCTAAAAATAAAAAACCTAAATAAAATAAAACCTAAATGTAAAATAAAAAATAAGAACTAATTAAAAACCTAAACCTAAAAAATAAACCTAAAAATAAAACTTAAACCCTAAACTAAATAAAAAATTCTAAACCTAAAATAAATTAAATAAAATAAACATAAACCTATACTAAAATAAAATAAACTAAACTAAAATAAATAAACCTAAAATAAACTAAACCTAAACCCTAAACTAAATAAAATAAAATAAACTAAAAAATAAAACCTAAAAATAAACCAAAATAAAAACCTAAAACCTAAACGTAAAAAATAAAATAAAACTAAACAAAATTAAAAAATAAACATAAACCTAAACCTTAACCCAAAAAATAAACTAAAATAAAATACTTAAAATAAAATAAATAAACCAAAAATAAATAATCTAAACTAAATAAAAATAAAACCTAAACTTGAATAAAAATAGAAAATAAAATAAACTAAAATAAATAAATAATTAACTAAATAAACTAAATAAAGCAAAACCTACCGGTTTACTTAATTTAAAAAAAAAACCCTAAACCCTAAACCCTAAACCCTAAACCCTAAAACCAAAAACTCTAAACACTAAACTAAAACCTAAACCTGAACCTGAACTTAAACCTAAACTAATTTAAATTGTTTGAGGATCTTCTCTCTCCATTTTGGTTCTCCTAATTTTGATTCTTGTGTGGAGGTGTGTCTCCCTTTATGGCTTTTCCTATACATTTTGATCGATTCCATTTGATGGTTTGCTCGCTTTTCGCTTCTATTAGCATGTGTCACGGTTGACCATGGCTTCAGTTTCTTCTTCCCCATGGGGAAATTCTAAGATTTCAGCTACTCCCGTTAAAGTTTCTGACTCCTTGGGGGTGTCTGGATTAAATCCATCACTGACTTTGAAATCTTTCAAGGATGTTCTTATTGGTAAGGCCAATTATGCTGGTGTGTCTCTCGAGCTTAACTCTACCTCCTTCCGGGTGTACCTACATATGTGTTCGACCATTATGGAAAGGCTTCAAAACCTTTTGTATTCACATTGGTGGTAAATTTGATTTGTGTTGTCCCACTTTGGAGAATATTCGATCATTTTTCCATAGCTTGAAACTCTATTATCTTTTGGATTGAGTGGTTCCCATCATGTCTTGATTCAGCTTTCAAATGACTTAGATTATTCTCGAGTTTTCTCTCGATGCTCATTTTTTGTTTTCATTTATCAGATTTGATTGTTGAAATGGATGCCCCATTTTGATATTAAGGAGGAATATCTTATTATTCTGGTTTGGATGTCTCTTCCCAAATTACGTGTCCATTTCATTAATCATGAGTTTCTTTTTATTATGGGTGTGGTGTTTGGTCATCCTCCTCAAGTTGATCTGATAACTGCTTCTAATACCACCATATTGCTTAGATTCTAGTCGAGTGGATCATAAAAATATGGATATTTGCAAAAAGTGGATTTTGAGAATTTTCCTATTTTTTGTTTCCATTGCAAAATTCATGGTCATGGATTTTTAGATTGCTTTATGGTTCATCCTCACCTTATGAAACCCAAACCCTTTCATAATAACTTGATCCTAATCTTAAGGCACCTCGATTAAACCATAAAAAGTTGTTCTAATAGATAACTCTTACTTGAAGAGGGGTCATTGCCTTGATCCTCCCACTACTCTTCGACAATGTTGTGGTTCTTAAGCCCGACGCTTTGGATGTCACCATGGTAATAAGGATGCATTACCTTATAATGGGCCTATACATTTGAATCCCACAGATATTGGTATAATATGAACAATATGTTTTTGAAACTTATGGATGATGATTCTATCTCAAATGATTCCATTCCCGCTTTTGCCACCTTTAATTGTAGAAAATGTGATCCTTGATGAGGGCTTGAATGGTGAGCAAACTAAGGATAAAGTTTCTAATCCTGATTGGTCACCTGTGCTTTAAGTGGTTCTAATCCTTCTCTTGCTTCTTCATCTAATTTTAAATTGATTTTCAAATATGATACTTCAACATAATAATGATTTGGAAGAAGGTGAAGTGGCCTGCAATGATGGTTTAAATGTGCAACCTTATTCCAAACATACCTGTAATCTCTATCGAAGATGTTGTGAATATGACTAATAAATTTCAAACAATTTTCAGAAGAAAAATAAAACTCTTAAAACTAAATTTCCTAACTTTGCCAAAGTTACTAGATGGCTCTTTCCCAAAAATAAATGGTTTCTTTCTAACAATGATTGGTACCCTCTCTATTAGAAATAGAATTAGAAATTTAGTTCTTTCTCATAACATTTCCATTTTGGCTATGTTTGAACCTTTTATTCTTCCTTCTAACATTTCTTTTATTGTAAGAATGATTGGTTTTGGTAATTTTTTTGCTAACTCGAGCAATAAAATTTGGATTTTTTTTTGGAATAGCCCCTATGTTCTGCAAGTTTTGGATGATTTATCCCAAGTTGTGAATGTTAAGATTACTTATGATAATTGGTGTTATTTTGGCACATTTGTTTATGCTTCTTGTAATAGAAATGGTAGACATCTTTGGAAGGATCTTATTAGTTTTTCTTCTGTTGATGCTCCATGGTTTGTGGGTGGGGACTTTAATACTATATCTTCTTCCTCTAAATGGGTTAGTGGTAATGCTCCGAACTTATTTTCTATAGAAGATTTTAATAACATGATCTTTGATTGTCATCTTATTCATATTGGATTTTGTGGGTCTCAATTTACTTGGAATAATTATAGACTGCAAAGGCTAGATCTT
Organism: Cymbidium sinense; assembly: GCA_021442155.1. Classification (NCBI taxonomy): domain Eukaryota; kingdom Viridiplantae; phylum Streptophyta; class Magnoliopsida; order Asparagales; family Orchidaceae; genus Cymbidium; species Cymbidium sinense. Next base: position 4,975 of record JAKCPB010001904.1, read on the forward strand.
TTTAATCATTTGTGGATTAATCTTCTCCTAGTTTTGTGGAGCACTTAAGTAACCCTTTCTGGACCATTCTCCTTGCTTATCACTGAATTTTATTGCTAGTAAGTCCTCCTCTATCCCTTTCTTCCAAAATATGTGGCTCATGGATGATAAATTTTGGATGTTGTTACTAAATTGGGGTGAACCTCTTCATCTTGATGATTCTATTTTTGGGATGAGGAGATTGTGGTTCAAATTAAAAAGGCTTAAACAATGCCTTACTTGGTGGAATTAACATTATTTCAAGAACCTTTTTATCAATATTAAAGATATGGAGAATGAGGTTATAGTTTTGGAAGATGATGTTGTTAATGATCATTCTAAAATTCATTTGTTGGCAAGCTAAAGATAGGTTAACATGTTTTCAAGATATGGAGGAGACTATTAAAAAAGCTTCTATGAAATGGATCTCGATGGTGATCATAATACTAAATATTTTCATGCCATGGTTAAAAAAAAAAGGCTATAAAATACATTCACAAAATGAAAATTAATGATGGAGTTTGGTTTGGATAAAAAAGGAGCTTATCGATTTTGTTTCTTTTATAAAGAGCTTCAATAAAAATGTTGCTTATGGTGATATTTCTTGACCAAAGTTATTCTTAATCTTATTTTGATGATGATAACATTATGCTTTCTTCCTTACCTTCTAAGTAAAAAAATTGTCGATACTTTGTAGAGTATGAATAAAGACTATGTGGCTAGTCCCGATGGTTATACTACCCTCTTTTCCAAAATGTTGATTATCATTAAAGAGGACTTAGTTAAAGCTATTCTTGATTTCTGGGTAGTACCTTCCCAAATATTTTGCTACCTCCATTATTTTAATTCCTAAAAAAGACAATCCTAAAGTTTGGAGTGATTTTAGGCGACATTAGCTTTTTTTTTTTTAATAAACTTATTTCTAAGATTTTAAAAGCTTGAGTATCTTACTTCCTAAAATTATCTCCCCAATCAAACCAGTTTTGTTAAAGGAGATCCATTTGATAATGTTTTTTAGCCCAAGAGATGATCCATGATTTAAATGCCAATGTTCAGGTGGAAACTTGCTTTTAAGCTTGACATTTCCAAAGCTTATGATAATATTGGTTGGGTTTTCCTATATAAAATTTTGGCTTTATTTGATTCTCTAACCAATTTATTGCTTTAATTAAGAATGGGATTGAGAATTCTTGGTTTTCTTTGCTCCTCAATGGTGAAGTGCATGGTTTCTTCTCTTCTTCTCTCATGGGCAAGGGGACCCTCTCTCTCCTGCCCTTTTCATTATTGTTGTGGAATATCTTTCTAGATGTATTCAACAGATGTTTAGTAGAATTCCTAACATGTACTACAAAACCATTGGTTGGTTTCCCATTTCTCACCTTAGTTTTGTTGAAGATTTCATTATATTTTGCAATGCCTCTACTCTTTATATTAAAAAATTGTGTAAGTTCTTAACTATTTTGGTAAGGAGAGTGGCTTGGATATTAATCCTGATAAAAGTTGTTTACTAGCTCTTCTATTTCCTTATCTAAGATCAATGCTATCAAGAATATTATGGGTTTTGCATCAAATTCCCCTCCAAGTATCCGGGGACTCCTTATAAGAGGAACGAAAAGATCTTCTTTATTTGATGAAGTTATTCATAAAATAAATAAGAAAACCTCCTCTTGGGAGTTTCATTTACTTTCCTTTGGTGCTAGACTTATCCAATCAAAAGTACCCTTTTTTTGCCTCTATATCTTTTGTCTACTATTGTTCCTTTATATTATTAAATGGATCAATAGACTCTTTAATTAATTTTTTTGGGGATCTAACTTTTCTATCAAAAGATTACATTGGGCTAGTTGGAAAAATTGTTGTGGTCCTTATAATGAAGGTGGTTTGGTTTGCGAAACTTTAAAGGATTTTATCAACTATTTTTCCTATAAAATGTGGTGGAATTTTAAAAATAAACATAGTTAGTCAAAGTTTATGCATGCTAAATATTGTCGTGAAACATCCCCTCATTTGTGCTTTCAAATCTAGGATTCTATGTGGAGAAGACTTTGTAGATCAAATGGAATGCTGATAACTTAATTTCTTGGGGTGTCAATTCTAGTTCCTCTTTCTTTGGAAAGACAAATTAGTCAGATCTGTTTGATTCTACTCAATACTTATTCCACTATGATGCAAGATTAAGTTAATTACTCCATATTAAGTGGATGTGGATCAATTGAATATCCTTGTCCCTAATGTGATCGGATAAAATCCTTAAAATTTGTCCTTTCCTAATGAACCCGACCAAATTTGCTTCAATAATTCTTCTTCTAGAGATTTTATTTTAAGGATGTTTGGCATTTCATCATATTTAAATATCAAGAGTCCTTGATTTTTATTGATCGAATATTAGTGTCCCTACTTTGTTCTCGGCTTTAACTTATTCATTCGAAGCATTATATCCTGGATGCTACTCTTCTAAAAAAAAGGTTTCCATCGCCTCTAAATGTCAATGTTGCTATCACATTGAAAGTGTGGATCATGTTTTTGTGAATGACCCTATTCGCTAAAATGTGGAATTGGTATGATAATATTTTTATTACTTTCCATTTTAATGGTTCATTTTCTATTATGCAACTTCTTGAAGCATGTTTCTCCCATACTTCTAAGGGCCATGTTAAAATTGTTTTAGCTATTACTATTCTTTGGTATATTTGGATGGATAGAAATGATGCTAAGCATCATAATATTCCTATGAATTATCATTGTATTATTGTTATAAATATATAAAATTTTGTCTCTTTTCAAAGCTAATCCTCTTACTCACTCTAGTTTTAAAGGGTGCAAGTCAGGCCCTTGAATTTTGGGATTATCCTTCCCAGGTAATGTCTCCTACCCAGAAAATTATATACTAGATTAAACCTAATTATCACTACATTAAGGTTCACTGATTGCTCGCTTCAAATGGTTATTATGGCTGTTGTGGGATTTTGAGAGATCATAGTGGCAAGGTTATCTCTACTTTTGTTGCCACTTTAGAGCCTTGTTATGTGGTATTTCTTGAGCTCGAAGGGTTTCATCATGGCATTTCTATTTGTTTACCACAGGTTTTTTCATAAGATCTAGTTTGAAGTTGATGCTCTCCTTTTTTTAGATTTACTCAAATCTGATGCTCATGGTAATAAGTGTATTATTTACTTAATCATACTAGGAGGCTTCTTGCTAACCTAGATTTTCAAATTTCTCATATTTATAAGGAAGCCAACTCTTGTGCCGACTTTCTTTGCAATTTGGGGGCCAAGTCTTCATCTTTGCAAATGTTTTCTAATGAAGACATCCCTTTCCTTTTAAGGGGTGTTATGAATCATGATAAAATTAGTTTTCCTTTTGTTAGAAGCTTTTAGCCTTTTTCCTCTGGGGGCTTTGGCTTTCCCTTGTTATTGTTTTTTTGAATATTTTTGGTTTTCTTTTGTAGATTTGGTCTTGATTTTTTCTTCTCATCAACCTACTTTTATTTTCCATTTATTTCTTCCCATTCTTTGGATGGGTTGGGGTTGTCTTTCAATTTTTGGATTTTTCTATTATATTTATTTTCAAGTTTGTTTTCTCCCAACCTGGTAGAGGTGTTTATAGTGGGTGGAGGCTATTGGGTTTTGCTTGTCTTTTGGTTGGTGTGGTTCTCTTTATTTGTTCGTTCTCTCTGTAGCCTTTTTTATTTGCTCTGGATTTTATGGTTGGATGTTTGCTGGTGGTATGTTTTTTCCCTTTCTAGGTGTTGCTCATGCTATTTTTATGACCTTCTTGCTGTGGCTGGCTATTTTGTCACCTTGTTGTTTGCTGATCAGGATGGTTTTTCTAGTTGTTTTTTGTTGTCCTTTCTCTCTTAGTTTTGCTCCTACTACTAAGAGGAGTTATGTGACCTTGAGGGCTCTTTGTTTTTTGGTTATAGCTTGGAGAACTATTTTCCTGTGGCTATCTATCTTTTCTTTAGTGTTGTTCTGGATGAGTGTAAGGTTGGATGCTTCTGGATTATTATATCCTCTGAATATTGGGTGTGCCTTCTGTAATACTGAGGTTCTATTTTTAATTTGTGTTATGAACTGGAAGGCTGCAAACTACTGGTTGGATGTTTTTAGGACTTGGTTGATGATGACTCTGTTGGGGTTCTTATTTGTGGCTATCTTTGGTTGTTGGATTATTTGTGATCCTAAAGGGCTCTTACTTTTTCTATTTTTGGTTGTTGTATGTAGCTGTTTAAATTGGATTCTCCTGTCCTTGGATTTACATTGGTGGTTGTCTATGCTTTCCCTTGGGATTTTTCAATGTTTGTGATGACTCTTTCTATCTTTCATCTGATGGTTCTAAGTCTATTGATTTGAATCCATCTTGGTGGCTTGGAGGTGGACTACCTTGTTGCTGCTTGATTGGGTGCTCTAACGCTAGATTGGTAAAAAAGAGTATTTACTTTGTTATAATTTTCGATCATTTTGAGTCTATGTTTGGAATGCCACTTACTTTCCCATTCTTGTAGTTTCTACCTACTAGGATTTTCATTTATTGTGTGAACCTCTTCCCTTTCTGTTTGATGGTTGCCTTGCTTCCTAACATCTTGATGTTAGCCTTACTATTCCTCTGGATAGTATTGTTTTTGGTTATTTGCATGTTCATTTAATGAATGACCTTATCAACTATGGTCCTCTTTTGCCTTTGGTCTTTGTTTATTCCTTTTCCCATATTGTGAGGTTTGCTCCTAGCAACTGTTAACAATTCTTAGTGGTGGCTTTGTTGGTGCTCCTCCGTCTAATGCTTTCTGATGGGTTACCTTCTTATCTTGCTTTGTTGAGTTTAATATATCTAACCTTAACCTAACCTAAACCCCAAACCCTAAACCTAAAACCTAAACTCTAAACTCCTAAACCCTAAACCTAAAACCCTAAAACCTAAACCTAAACTCTAAACCCTAAACCCTAAACACCCTAAAATTAACCCTAAACCCTAAATCTACAACCCTAAACCCTAAAGCTAAGCCTAAACCTAAAAATCTAAACCCCAAACCCTAAACATAAACCTAAAGTAACAAAAAAAAATTAAAAAATAAACCTAAACTATAAACATAATAAATCTAAACCTAAACCTAAACCCTAAGAATGGGAAGAACCTTGGCATGAACATCACCATCAACCAGTCGCCTAAATCGGTGCAGTTATCACAGGGGTGGCGGGGATCGAGGTGTGGATATGGAGGTGGTGAGTAGTGGTGGTTATGAAGGAGGAGCGGCGAAGGTAACAAACCATGGTGGTGGCGAGGGAGAGATCGGGATATGATGGATCCCGCTACTCGAGAGGTCAGGTTCTGATGGTAATCAAGAAAAAGAATGGCCGATCCGATCTGGAACTATGTCTTTATCATAGAGACGGTTCTAGTTATCTAGGGTTTTATTTGCTCTATGCATGCTCATTTTTTATCTATGTCGCTTGTGTAGAAAACTTGGTGTGACTTGGTTGATGAAATAAGAAGAAATTTGTTATCTTGTAAAAAAAAAAACCCTAAACCCTAAACTAAAACTGAATCATAAACTTAAAATATAAACCTAAACCCTAAACCTAAACCCTAAACAAAAAACCCTAAAACTATAACCATAAACTAAACCTAAACTAAACCTAAACCCTAAACCCTAAACCTAAACTTAAATCCTAAACCTAAACCAAAATCCTAAACCCTAAAAACCCTAAAAAGCTAAATAAATAAACTATAAACTAAAAAAGAAAAAACCTAAACCCTAAACCTAAAAAACAAAAACCTAAACACTAAACTAAACTTGAACCCTAGATCAAAACTAAACTAAACCTAAACCCTAAAATTGAAACCTAAACTGATCCTAAATAAAATAAAACAAACCTGGGCTAAACCCTAAAACTAACCCTAAACACTAAACCCTAAACCGTAAACACTAAACCCTAAATCATAAATCATAAAATTAACCATATACCCTAAAACCTACAACCCTAAGCTCTAAACCCCAAACCTAAACCCTAAAAACCTAAATTCCTAAACCTAACCAAAATAAAACCTAAAAAATAAATAAATAAAGAAACCTAAACCTAAATAAAATAAAATAAAAACCTAAACTAAAACCTAAACTTAAACTTAAACTTAAAAATAAAATAAAATAAAATAAAACTAAACTAAAATAAATTAAATAAAAACCTAAACTAAACTAAATAAAAAATAAAATAAAATAAATAAATAAGCTAAACTTAAATAAATAAAACTTAAAATTAAATAAAAATCTAAAACCTAAACCTAAAAAATAAACTTATAAATTAAAAAAATAAACTTAAATAAACCCTAAAATTAAAAAAACCTAAACCTAAAATAATAAAAATAAAATAAACCTATACCTAAACTAAAATAAATAAAACCTAAGCCTAAACTTAAACAAACTAAACCTAAACTAAACTAAATAAAATAAAATAAACTAAAAAAACATAAACCTAAATTGAAAATAAAACCTAAAATAAAACCTAAAACCTTAACCTAAAAATAAAAAAATTAAAACCAAAACCTAAAAATAAAAAATAAACTTACACCTAAAAAAAATTAAAAATAAACTAAACTAAAAATGAACAAAACCTAAACCTAAACCAAAAAATAAACTAAAATAAAACCTAAACTAAAATAAATAAACCTAAAATAAATAAACTAAACTAAATAAAATAAAAAAATAAACCTAAATAAAAATAAAATAAATTAAACTTAAATAAATAAAATAAACTAAATAAGCTAACTTCTTTACTTAATTAAAAACCCTAAATAAACCCTAAACCTACTAAACCAAATCAGAAACTAAACCTTAAAAGCATAAACCCTAAACTAAACCCAAAACCATAAACACTAAACCTAAACCCTAAACCTAAACCCTAAACCCCAAACCTAAATAAAAAACCTTAAAAACCCTAAACCCTAACTAAACCCTAAACTTTAAAAAAGCATAAACCATAAAACCTAAACCTTAAACCCAAACCCTACACCTAAACCCTAAACCCTAAACCAAACCCTAAACCCTAAAACCTAAACCTATAAACCTAAACCTAAATAACTAAATAAATTAAAAAATAAACCTAAATAAAAAACCTAAAACCCCAAACCAAAACCTAAACCTAATAACAGAAGAACCACAGTGGGAACATCACCATCAACCAGGGTCAGTCTAGATCTGGCGGTGGAGGCGAAGGTGGAGGCGGTGGTTATCATAGTGGTGATGGGGGATCTGGAGGAGCTGGTGGATATGGAGGTGGTGGTCGGAGCAGTTATGGTTATGGATGTGAGAGGAGCGGCAGAGGTTATAGGTGGTGGTGGTGAGGAGAGATGATATGATGGATCCCGCTACTCAAGAGGCGGGTGGTTCTGCTGAGAACGGAGAAACTAAAGAACCATCGATCCGAACTGTTGTCTTTATAGTAGAGATGGTTATAATTATCTGGTTTTGATTTGTTCCATGCTTGCTCATTTTTTATCCATATCGCTTGTGTAAAAACTTGGTGTTAGTTAGTTGATGAAATCAAAAAAAATGTTGAATCAATTTATTCTCGTTAAAACCAAAACCCTAAAGAAAAACTAAAACTTGAACCTAGACCTAAAACCTAAACCTCAACCTAAACCCTAAACCCTAATAAACCTAAACCAAATCCTAAACCCTAAACCCTAAACCTTCAAGTCTAAACCCTAAACCCTAAATGATAAACCCTAAACCCCAAACCCTAAACCCTAATCCTTAAACCCTCAACTAACCCTAAACCCTAAACCTTAAAATGCTAAAATCGTAAACCTAAACTAAAAAAAAAACTAAAAAAAATAAAATAAAAAGTGTAAACCAAAATATAATAAAATAAAAACTTAAAATAAAACCAAAACCTAAACTTAAACTTAAACTTAAATCTAAAAAGAAAATAAAATAAAAAATAAAAACTAAACTAGAAAAAAAATAAAGAATAACCTAAACTAAACTGAAAATTAAAAAACCTGAATAAAATAAAAACTAAACATAAAATAAAAATAAAATAAATATAAAATAAAATAAAAAAAAAACTAAAAAAAAACTTAAACCTAAAGAATTAACTTACAAAAAACCGAAAATTAAATAAACAATAAAAACTAAACCATAACCTAAATAAAATGCCTAAACCTAAAATAAAAATAAAATAAACCTAAACCTAAACTAAAATAAACTAAACTAAATCAAATAAAACCTAAACCTAAATCTTAAATAAAATAATATAAACTAAAAATGAACAAAAACCTGAACTAAAAAATAAAACCTAAAAATAAACCTAAAATGAAAACCTAAAACTTAAACCTAAAAAAATAATATAAAAAATTTAAAACTAAACCTAATAATAAGAAAATAAAACCTAAACCTAAAAATAAATTAAAAATAAAACTAAACAAAAATAAACCTAAACCTAAACTTAAATCTAAAAAATAAACTAAAATAAAAAACCTAAACTAAAATAAATAAACCTAAAATAAATAAACTAAATAAAAATAAACCTAAATAAAAATAAAAAATAAATCTAGATAAAAATAAAAAATAAATTAAACTAAAATAAATAAAAATCAAACTAGATAAACTAAATAAACCTAAACCTACTAGTTTACTTAATATAAAAAAGAAAAAAAAATAAAATAAAAAAACCCCAAACCCTAAACCCTAAACCCTAAAAGCCTAAACCCTAAACCTTAAACCCTAAATGCTAAACCCTAAATCCTAAAACCTATAACCCTAAACCCTAAACCCCAAACCCTAAATTCTAAACCTTAAACCCTAAACTAACCCTAAACCCTAAACCCTAAACCCAAAACTCTAAACTAGCCCTAAACCTTAAACTAACCCTAAACCCTAAGAATGGGCAGAACCTTGACAGCAAGAACATCACCGACAACTAGGCTCAGTCTAGATCTAACGATGTAGGCGGACACAAAGTGCTTATCATGGTGGGGATCTGAGGTGCTAGTGGATATGGAGGTGGTCGAGCAAGGGTGGTGATGGAGGTAGGGATGATGGAAGTTACGGTGGGGAGGGAGAGATCTGATATCATGGCGATCTGCTACTTGAGAGGCGGTTGGTTCTGGGAATTAGAAACCAAGAACCATGATCCAATGTGATACTTATATCATATACAGAGAGAGTTCTACTTATCTAGGATTTTGATTTGCTCTATGGGTGCTCATTTTTTATCTATATCATCGCTTGTATCTTAGAAAACTTGGGTGCTACTTGGTTGATGAAATCAAAAGTAGAATTATTGAATTTGAATTTGTTCTCTCTGTAAAAAAAACCTTAACCCTAAACTAAAACTAAACATTAAACTTAAAACCTAAACCTAAAACCATAAACCCAAAACCCTAAACCCCAAACTCTAAACCCTAAACCCTAAACTAACCTTATACCCTAAACCCTAAACCCTAAACCTTAAAAAGCTAAAAAGCTAAATCTAAACTAAATAAAACCTAAAAACAAAATAAATAAATAAACCTAAACCAAAATAAAATTAAAAAATAAAATAAAATAAAAATATAAACTAAAATTAAAACTTAAACCTAAACCTAAAAGAAAATAAAATAAAAATATAAACTAAATTAAAATAAAATAAATAAAAACCTAAACTAAACTAAAAAAATAAAAAAACTAAATAAAAGAAAAGCTAAACCTAACATAAAAATAAAATAAACCTAAAATAAAAAAAAATTAAATCTAAATAAAAACCTAAACTTAAAAAATAAACTTAAAAATAAATAAATAATAAAACCAAAACCCTAAGCTAAAAAAAACCTAAGCCTAAAATAAAAATAAAATAAAAAAAATAAATTAAACTTAAACCTAAACTATAATAAACTAAATTGAAATAAATAAAACTTAAACCTAAACCTAAAATTAAACTAATTAAAATAAAATAAGCTAAAAATAAACCTAAACCTAAACTAAAAATAAACCTAAAAAAACAAACCTAAAATAAAACCTACAAATATAAAATAAAACCTAAACCTAAACCTAAAAAATAAAAAAAACCTAAAATAAAAAAAACTCAACAAAAAAAAACCTAAACCTAAAAAATAAACTAAGAAAAAATGTAAACCAAAATAAATAAACTAACCTAAATAAAAATTAAAAATATAATAAACTCAAATAAATAAAAAATAAGCTAAATAACGCTAAACCTACTAGTTTACATAATTAAAAAAAAAACTTAAATCCAAAATCCTAAACCCTAAAACTAACCTTAAACCCTAAACACTAAACCCTAAAATACAAAACCTTAAAACCTTAAACTCTAAACCCTAAAACCCTAAACCATAAACTCTAAACTCTAAACTTTCAACCCTAAACCCTAAACTTATAACCTTAAACCTTAAACCCTAAATTAACCCTAAATTAACCCTAAACCCTAAGAATGGGAAGAAGCTTGATGGCAAGAACATCACTGATAAGTAGGCTCACCTAGATCTAGGAGTAAGGAGGTAGTCATATCAGGTGGTGGGGATTTAGAGGTGCTAGTGGATATGGAGGTGTTGGTCAGAGCAGTGGTGGTTTTGGAGGCGGAAGGAGTGATGAAGGTTACAGTCGTGGTGGTGGCTGAGGGAAAGATCAGGGATATGATGGAGGATTCCACAATTTGAGAGGCGGGGGTGTTTCTAATGGGAACTGGAGAAACTAAAGAACAACCGAACTGATTTGCTTCTTATGGAATAGTGTCTTTATAGTAAAGATGGATCTACTTATCTAGGGTTTCTGATTTGCTCTATGGGTGCTCATTTTTTGTCTGTCATTACTTGTGTCCTAGAAAACTTGGGGTGCTACTTGGTTGATGAAATCAAAAAGAAAAAATGTTGAATATGAATTTGTTTCCTATTTAAAAAAAACCTTAAACACTAAACCTTAAACTAAAACTTAAACCCTAAACCTGAAACAAACCTAAACCTTAAACCCTAAACCCTAAAATTAAATCCTAAACCCTAAACCCTAAACCCTAAACCCTAAACCCTAAACTCTAAACCCTAAACCCTAAACCCTAAAAAACCATAAAACCCTAAACCCTAAACTCCCCTACAACCCTAAACCCTAAACCCTAAACCCTAAACCCTAAAAAACCCTAAACCCTAAACCTTAAAATAACATTTAACCATAACCCTAAACCCTAAACCCTAAACCTTAAATAAAGATGTCATTAGGAGTAGATCTAAAGAATGACCTAATCCTAACATTTATTATAGCTAAAGAATATGTCTTCAAGAGACTTTCCCTTGACTATTAGAGATTTGAATACCCTAAACCATAACCGTAAATCATATTATGATACCATATATTATAGTATAATGAAGCATCATATATTTAAGCATGTATTGATGTGTTTTTGGATGTTATAAGATGTTTTGTAATGTTTTAGTATATTATGGTATTGTGCCCTATATTCTATATTAATATAAAGCTAAAAAATTGATTTAATAAATCAGATGAAGAAAATTGTTAAATTTGAAGTGGGAATTAGGTTGTAGTTCCAAAGCTATGCTACATCACTTGTAGTCTAAAAAGTAAGATTTTATGTTCAAAATAAATATTATATATTGTAGCATAACATCATATATCATAACATATTATTCTATTTTAAATTTTTTAGTATTTTATAATCATGAGCCTACTAGCATTATTTATAAAAATGTTGATTTAGACTTTAAAATGGTGGAATTTGGCCAAATTCATAATAGGTAGAGCATGGAATCATAATATATTATTTAAATTTAAAATATGTAAGTGATATGACTAAAATATATAGTTTTTATTATTTAGACTAATTTTATGATTTTTTATCTTAAGCAATCCATTGTGATGTGATATGCAATATAATATAACATAATATGTTATAGTGTATTATAATATAGATGCCATAACATAGTGTAGCATCATGCATTATAGCATACTATTGTGTATTACTACTTGTGTTTAGCATATTTTAGTTTATTATAGTATGATGTAGTAGAGTTTGTACGGTATAATTTATAAAATAATCTGATTTATAGGCTGATGATGGGATTTGGCCAAATTTAGGTAAGCTTTAGGGAACATCATTGGGGTGTGCTATGGTGTGTCATTTAATCAAAAGAATGGAATTTTGCATCCAAAAGAAATGTTCAATTTTCAACCAAAATTTATAATTTTTTATTTAAACCGATTCATTTTATGGTGTAATGTAAGATAATATGTTATATGAAATCATATTAATATATAATGTACATAACAATATACCTTCACATATATATATATATGAATGTGGTGGTGTGTTACTAAATGTTATTGTACATTTTAGTCTGTTTTACTTTTGTTATAATACATTGGGTCAAAACTCACAAAAAATGTTAATTTGAAAGTTGACATGGAAGAATTTGGCCAAATTCATGTCACACACCAAGAAGCAACACCAAAATTATGCTATTTTGTACCATTTCTAATAGAAAAATAATAATTTTACATCTAAAATGAACATTAATCATATTTTGAGAAAATTTTATTATTTGTTAATTTTAAGTGATTCTACTGGTGTAATGTTAGACAATATATTATATTATGGAAAATTATAATATAACATCATATATTATAATATAATATAGTGTGTTAATTCACACTATAATATGTTTAGCATGATATTGTATAGTTAGTTTGAGCTTGTACCATAACAAATCATAAAATATTGATTATAATGTTAAGATGATGTAATTTGAACAAATACATTGTTAGGATTTTGGTTGAAGTATTAAAGGTGTTCACAAGAGAATAAGTAAGATTTATTGAGAATTTCTTATCAACAACATGGAGGGAGATCCTCTAGGGGATCACACATGCATTGGGCACGACATGTGAGGGGTCTGTCGAGGGCATAGAAGAAGAAAATCATGGGGATAAGGTTTGAATTTGATTTGATCATATGATTTATGGAAAGAAGATCCAGGGGATAATCTATAATCCTATAGGGATTAAGATTGAATCACTTTAATTTGTTTTATTTTAAGATGTTGAGCCAAATCTTCTGTGAGATATGGCTCGAAGCCCACGGGATATGAACCTTCCACTGGGAAGTGTTCGACTATCCAGAGGATTGGGATTTTAGTTTGACTTCATATTTGATTGGGATGTATCCGCTGGGATAAGAGTTTGGTTGGATTTCTTTGATTTAGACTCTACTAGGGAGTTGGTTTAATTTGGCTCTAGGGAGGTTGGTTTTGAATTTGATTTGTTTTTGACTTGTTTATATATGATTTGGGGCTCCAAGGAGAAGGGTGATTTAACTCCACTAGGGAAAGTTAGTTTGGGTTTTAATTTAACTGAAGTTAATGTACAACACCGTGTATGATGTACCCACTAAGAAGGGCTATATCAACCTTGACCTACCTCGTTTACAAATCCAAAGGGATAGTCTACTTGTGGGTAGAAACAACCAATAAGGTTGCTTTTTGTTGTACAACAACTGTGCTAAGAAGAAGGTGTAGCAGACTTACATTTTCCAAAGTGAGGAATAACCACTCGGGTGACTTGTTGGATGCATAATAAATTGAACCTGACCTAGGGCAACTACTGAGTGAATGTCATTGGAGACTTATGTCAACTCAAAAGTAGTCTAGATTAATTTTATCTTAATTTCATGTGATTTGATATGGTTTGTTTGGCTTAGTTTGATTTCAAATTGGGCATATCCACCGGAGATGTGAGCTTCATCAAATTTGATAGATTTAATTTATGGACCATGTCGTAATGGACCCAGAGAAGGGGCTATATCAAACTTGTCCTATCTTAGATTTACAAATCTAAAGGAATAGTCTATTGGCCATGGGGAGCTAGCCAACCTAAGGGGTTGCCTTTGTGCAATGTTGTCTTAGAAAAGGCATAGCAGACTTACATCTTCTAAAGTGAGAATAAGGGGTGACATAGCAAACAAATTGAACCTGACAGAGCAAAGTGAAAGTGGGACTTATATCAACTCAAGAGTAGTCGTGATTCTTATAGGGAGTTTTCCGACACGCCCTAAAGATAGATATATCTACTTTAAAAAAAAGTAGCTTGTCCTCCTAATCCCAAGTGAATATATATTTTGTTTATATATTTGTGTGGACTATGTGTGAGGGACCACCGAGAAGGGGCTATGTCGCCTTAACATCTCATTTATGACCAAAGGAGAATCTACATCCATAGAGATTCTCCAACCACAATGGTGGTTACTAGAATGGAACTGTAATCTGATAACCCCATAGTGTCTAAATGGGGTCAAGGATGTGATCCAAATATAGTGCCCATGGAGGTGCTAAGGGCATTATCAGCCCAGAAAAGAAAGCCTATAGGTGTACGTGGCCAACACAAGGAGAAAGCATAGTAGACTTACATCTTCCATGAGTGGTGTATCTTAAGGTGCAGAAACAAAAGGTGTATCCATCAAAGATGAGTGGTGTATCCATCAACATAATGAGAACCAACCAACCTAAGGTGCTCATCAGTGTGCAATGATCAATTTGGAAAGAAAGAATGTAGGTTTATAACTTTCTAAGAGAATTGATCATCGGGATAGTCTATCGTTGTTGTCATAGATTCTATCTGAACTAGAGAAACTACTAAGCGGGGAGACCCAAGGAAGGACTGAACCTAGATTTGAAGTAGTCATGAGCGAAGGATCCACTTGGAGACTTATCCTAAACCTCAAATATATTCGACCAAGTCAATGCATGAAGGCTAATCCAAGAAGAAAGCATAGTAGACTCACATCCTATTAAATGAAGCTAACATGAGGTACCTTACAGACCATGTAGTAAGGCCTACCAAACTAACAAGGCACTCATTGGTGTGTAGTAAGCAAGGAAAGCAGCATACTTACATCCTCCAAAGTAAGAAGACCACTTGGGTGACACACTACTTGGGTAGGAAATCAGCTCGACCTAGAGTAGCTACTGAGTGAGTGTGTTGGGGGCGTTATCTTAACTCAGAGTAGCCCGAGACAAAAGATATGTGTTTGTTTTATATGTTTGTGTGTAGTTTATGTTTATGTTGTGTTGATGAAGGGTAGGACGCTGCTCGGGTTCCTTACAACTACCCTAAACATGTTGTGGTGGATTCACAAACAAGAATTCTTTCAACATGGAAGAGATTGAATTCAAAATGGAATAATTGATGATAATGAAACATGATTTATAATATTTCTTAAGTAGATTGATTGGAAGAATTGGGTGCTCTCCTTATGACTAATAAGATGATAAGATCCTCCTTGGTATGCCTTCTATGGCAAAAGGGCCTTCCCATGGGTTCAAACTTGCCTCCCATCTTACTGTAACAATGGTCTCTTAGAACTAAAATAAGCTTACTTAAAAAAAGATCTAAATTAACTTGTTGTGAGCTTGAATTATTTCAGCTTTGTAAAACTTGAGGTTTTGGCATGCACTCAAGCATCTCTCCATCAATCCTTCGAGCTCTTCTAACTACAACTTGGCATTATGCTCTATTGTGATCTGGCTACCCATAATTATCCTTAGTGATGGGAGTTGGAATTTTAATGGTTGAATGGCTTTAGACCCATACACTAAGAAGAAAGGAGTAGACTGAGTTGGAGTTCTATATGATGCAGACATAAGGCTTCAACTAACTCTATGCCACTATCGCTTTTGTTGTCAAGTGGCTTCTTTAGTATTTCTATGAGAGTTTTGTTGAAGGCTTCTAAGACGCTACCTTGGTAGTTGATGGTAGAATATCTAATATATGTGTTCTATGCAAAGTTGTTGATCTGTTTTGACCGCAGTTCAATTTTAGATATAATTCATCGAGGCACTCCAAACCTATATATGATATGGTTCTAAAATGGCAACACATGTTGATGACCTCTCTAGTGAAATCTCTATCACCCATTTGAAAATAGTGAGTAATAAGATGGATGCGACCCTTGGAAGAATGATGATCATTCGACCCATATGTTGGTACCACAACACTGAATGGAAATGAGGCCAATGTAGATGTAGAATGTTGGGTGGTTGGTAGACCACATGTATATTTGACATTAGGGCATCACCTAGTTGTATCCATGCAATCTTTAATCATCAATGGCTAGTATCCTAGTCTCTTTATCTTGGCTTTCATCATCGCAAATTCATATCCTCAATGTCCCTCGCCATGATCTTATGGGCTTCATGCTTATCTAAATAATGTAACAACATATAATTAAAAGACCGCTGGTAAAAGAGACCATCCATAAGAGCGTAGGAAAGTTCTCTCTGCTTCATCTGATGGGCTTGGGACTTCTCTTGAGGTAGTTTTGCTTTATTTAGGTAATCCATGAATGGTTGCCTCCAATCTAACTCTTGTCCTTCTTAGAAATGTAACCTCCCTTCAAGAGAGTACTTTTGATGAGTTCAATATCAATAAGAGATAAGACTTGTCTATTTTGGACCTTTATCATATGGTCTCATCCTCTAGACATGCCAACTCTTGGGAAGCTTGGCTAAAGCATACGCTAGATGTTCTATCCTCAGGAATCTTATAAATGGTAACCTCTAGGATTTTAATAACTCCATGGTGTACTGGTCGATAGCTTGGGCTTTATAACCTTATAGGACCTGGATTTGGTTGATAACTAGCTAAGAATCTAGAAGATGTTGATGTTCTATGCTTAGAGTAATACCCTAGACTACAAGAGCCTCATATTCCACTTTATTGTGGTGCAAGATTGGACAGATGTTATGAGAATCTCATCACATCGAGTTAAGATCTATTCTACCCTGACTTTGGAGTAATAGATTATGGTTCTTCTCGCTTTGAGAAAAGTGAGGCAAAATCTTTATGGTTCTTCTCTTTTAGGGTCATCTTTATTTGTTTATATCTATACAAGCCATTCATGAAATAGAATTGTATGAGGAGGCAATGTCCACCATCATCGAGATTAGTGGAAATTCATCTTTGGACATGCCTTATTTAAATCCATAAAATCAACGCATATATGAATTTGGCCATTCTTTTACTTAACTGGGATGATGCTAACTAACTAGGTAGGGTATTTTTCTTCCCAGATGAAGCCAACATCTATCAATTTTTTGACTTCATAAATTACCTGTTGTTCTATGTCCAATCGCATATGTCTAGGAGCTTACTTGATAAGGTTAGCAGTACGGTTTGCTAGTTTATGGAACACTATATAAGGAGCCAATCTAGCCATCTCTTCATAACCCATGCAAAGCTCCTTAAACTGAATAGCCTAACTAAGTCATTCATCTTTCAACAAAGAATTGATGTATGTGGGGATCTTCTTCTTCTAAGTTGATTTCCTTGAGTCGCATGGTTTACATGATCTCTTCTTCAAACTGGTGCATCTTTGACTTCAAAATCATTTGATCATCGTTTTCACAGCCTCATATGAGTTAATGTGATTTGAAAAAAATATATCAAAGTCTAAATGATTAGTGAGGACTAAGTAGTAATC
The DNA here is from genome assembly GCA_021442155.1 of Cymbidium sinense. Classification (NCBI taxonomy): domain Eukaryota; kingdom Viridiplantae; phylum Streptophyta; class Magnoliopsida; order Asparagales; family Orchidaceae; genus Cymbidium; species Cymbidium sinense. The sequence goes on from JAKCPB010001904.1 coordinate 22,467, forward strand.
ATCATCATTGACTGGACTCACTATACCGAATCCTAGTCATGGTCTTGATTGAGATCTTTTGCATTTGTTCTTCCATAATATTTTGAAGTAGTTTGACTTGTGCTTTGACCAAGTATGTGGGATTAACCCTTTCTTTGTTAAATTAAGTACACAAGCAAAGTACCAATCAAAAAGTAATTTTATTAAATCTTTATATGAATCATCCTCAAGTTCTACATAACTTCTAACTTGAGGATGATGCTCCTAAAAGAACCTTGAGTATTCACATGGATGACTTAGGCTTCCTTAACTAAAACCATCCACTTTTGAGAGGAAAGTTTAGAGCTAAGATTCAATGATGCCTAACTGTTCACATATAGACTTGACACACTTATGCTTTGCTTTAAAGCCCAATCTTCATCCCCATCCGCTCAAGTTACCTCCAAGGGAATCTACCATCGAGAAGAGCTAGTGTGCAAACCATATAAGACTCATCCTATGAACTTGGTTCTAAGTTTATATGGATAGTAGGTACTCTCAGACCGGGACATATCTTCTGGGTGGCCAATAATGAGGTTTTAACTAAATCTAACGCCTCTTCCTCTACCTAGTGGAGGTCATGTTGTCCAACCCATATGTATTTCAAATCTGCCCAAATCAAATCCAATGCCAAATAATCATTCTACCCTTAGATCAAAGGCTTAAAATGAGACAAATCACCCATGTAAGTGGTCATTTTCATTACTTGGCCACTTGGTACTCTCCCAATGGTCCACCTAGCAACTAGGACACTGCCCAACCTAACCTAAGGTGGTTGGATTAAATGACCCATGGGAGGTAAAATTACCCTCACCCTCCCCATCGAACATTTGAAACCCATAGAACACCCATGATTCTTCCTTGAAGCCACCTCCACACCTTCAACCAACCAAATTGACCACTCCTTCTACCACTCAGACTCGAGATGGCTCCACTATAAGAAAAATTTGATCCAACAATCCGATCAAGATACACCCCTTTGTTTCCACTCAAACACACACAAAAATCATTCCATGGTGCTCTAGCTACCCAATACAACCCGCTAGGGCCATTCCCTAAGTTCTCAAGTTTTCTGATTGGAAAATGCCATTCATCTATCACAAAATAGGCACTCCCATTTCACCTAACTTCCTATTTTCCATCAAACTCAAATTAACAACGCATTTTCCCTGGCCTCGCTGAGTAAGAATGAATCATCTAAGCTTCATTAAAGGTGAGACTTCGATCAAAGTCGAGCTCCAAATCATCAAAATCAATCTTGTTTAACAGGCTTCCCCATTATATGAAGCTTCCTCAATCGCTCGAAGCCGCCTTGAGCTGCATGGTATGCTTTCAAACCAGCAAAATGGGTTGGAGCTTTTGAAGAAAACTTGCATCTCATGTGATCTTAACCGCTGGATCCCACCAATCGACATCGAAGTGGGGTACTTTTGAGTTGATCCGAGCTGTAAGCTCAGATCAAGTGAGCAATGGTAGATAATCCATTCTCTCACTGAGGACGCACCTAAAAGAGTTTAATAAAAATTATGGTTAGTCCACATGTGGGGAAAACATAAGAGTAATTAAGTCCCTAATCTAATTAACTTTAATCATGAGCCAATTGCATTATGCCCCTTTATTTTCTAGATCATTGCAAGTTTATTTTCCATGCATATCATGTTAGATCATAATTATTTAGTTAATTACTTTAAGGTGACATAGATAAGGGTAATTAATTCATCTAATTAAAAGTTCAACTTACTTAATCGATAAAATTAACTTAATTACATTTCTTAAACTAAATTAAATCACTAATGTGGGACTGGGTTTAAAACAAGTGATGATTTTTCTTCTCCTTTTTAAATAAAATCAAATCCAAAACTTAATTAATAAAGAAGCTTTGGTTTACTTTAAATAATCTTATTTTATATGATTGTCCTTAAGAACTAGTTTGGTTGAACTAATCAATGCTTATATTTGATTGTCCTCTTCCAATCATGTTAAATTTGGTATGTAATTTGAATTCATATCCATGTTTTCAATCAAGTAAAATAAAATGGATTTCCTTTATGAAGCTAGCATGTTGATTTAATTTAATATATGTGTGGTATTATCATTTAAATCTAAATGTATTTTTCAAAGCTTAAATTAAAAATAATGTGTTATGATGCTAGTCAAATACATAAGAAATGCATGTGCTTATAGCTAAGTGTATGAATGTTGAGTTATATTTCTTCTATTCATGTGTTGATTTATATAAGATTGAATGGTAATGGGTATATAGTCCGACATCCGAGAACATGAGGCTTTAGTTAGCCTCAAGAAGGTCATTTGATTACCTCCCTACTTTGTGGCATGGTTGATGAAATCGAAAAGAAGAAATGTTGTATCTAAATTTGTTCTCTGTTAAAAAAAAAAACCAAAAACCCTAACCATAAACCAAAACCTGAACTCTAAACCTAAACCCTAAATAAAACCCAAACCCTAAAACCCTAAACCCTACACCTAAACACTAAAACCTACAACCCTAAATCAGTAAAACCCCAAACCCTAAACCCTAAAACCCTAAACCATAAAGTAACACTAAACACTAAACCCTAAACCCCAAAACCCTAAAGCCTAAAAAACATAAAAAAATGATCCTAAACTAAATAAAACCTAAAATAAAATAAATAAAAGAACCTAAACCTAAAAATAAAATAAAAAATAAAATAAAACCTAAACTAAACTTAAACCTAAACCTAAACATAAAAAAATAAAATAAAATAGAAATAAAAAACAAACTAAATAAAATAAATAAAACCAAAACTAAACTAAAAAATAAAATAAAACTAAAAATAAAAAACCTAAACAAAATAAAAACAAATTGTAAAATAAAATTAAAATAATACTAAAATAAAATAAAATAAAAACTAAATAAAAACCTAAATAAAAAGAACCTAAAAAAAAAACCTAAACCCTAAACTAAAAAAAAAACCTAAACCTAAAATAAACAAAATAAAATAAACCTAAACCTAAACTAAAATAACTAAACTAAAATAAATAAAACCTAAACCTAAATCTAAAATAAACTAAACCTAAACCCTAAACAAAATAAAATAAAATAAACTAAAAATAAACCTAAACCAAAACTAAAAAATAAAACCTAAAAATAAACCTCAAATAACAACCTAAACCTAAACCTAAAAATAAAATAAATAAAAAAACCTAAATCTAAAACTAAAAAAATAAAACCTAAACCTAAAAAAAAACTAAACTAAAAATAAACATAAACCTAAACCTAAACCAAAAAAAATAAACTAAAATAAAAAACCTAAACTAAATTAAACAAACTTAAAATAAATAAACTAAACTAAATAAAAATAAAAAAATAAACCTAAATAAAAATTAAAAATAAAATAAACTAAAATAAATAAAAAATAAATTAAAATACATAAAAAATAAACTAAATAAACCTAAACCTACCAATTTATTTAATTTAAAAAAAATAAACCTAAACCCTAATTCCTAAAACCCTAAACCCTAAACCCTAAACTAACCCAAAACCTTAAACCTACAACCCTAAACCATAAACCATAAAAAACCCTAATCCCAAAACCATAAACCCTAAACTCTAACCTAACCCTAAACCTTAAAACATAATCCTTAAACCCTAAACCCTAAAACCTAAACCCTAAATCATAAAACCTAAACCCTAATCCCAAAAATCAAACCCAAAACCCTAAGCCCTAAACCTCAAACCCTAAACCCTAAACCCTAAACCCTAAACCCTAGAAGGCTAAAAATCTAAACCTAAACTAATTAAAAATTAAAAATAAAATAAATAATAAAACATAAACCAAAATAAAATAGAAATGTAAAATAAAATAAAAACATAAACTGAAACAAAAACCTAAACCTAAACCTAAACCTAAAAAGGAAAATAAAGTAAAACTAAAACTAAACTAAATAAAATAAATAAAACCTAAACTAAAAAATAAAAAAACTTAAATAAAATAAAAAACTAAACCTAAAATAAAATAAAATAAACTATAATAAATAAAATAAAAACTAAATAAAAAACATAAATCTAAAAATAAACCTAAAATAAAACCTAAAAAAATAATAAAAATAAACTAAAAAAAATCTAAACCTAAAAAAAAATAAAATAAACTAAACCTAAACTAAAACAAACAAAACTAAAATAAATAAAACCTAAACCTAAACCTACACTAAGTAAAATATAATAAACTAAAAATAAACCTAAACCTATACTAAAAAATAAAACCTAAGAATAAACGTAAAATAAAAACCTAATACCTAAATCTAAAAAAAATAAAATAAAAGCATAAACTTAAACCTAAAATAAATAAACCTAAACTAAAATAAATAAAAAACCTAACCTAAACTAAAAAACCTAAACTAAATTAAATAAACAAACTAAATAAAAATAAAAAATAAACATAAATAAAAGTAAAATATAAACTAAACTAAAATAAATAAAAATAAACTAAATAAACTAAATAAACCTAAACCTACTAGTTTACTTAATTAGAAAAAACCCCCAAACCCTAAACCCTAAATCCCAAAACTAACCTTGAACCCTAAACCTTAAACTAAAAAAAAACCTAAACCTAAAATAAAAAAAATAAAATAAACCTAAACCTAAACTAAAATAAACTAAGCTAAAATAAACTAAACTAAAATAAATAAAACCTAAACCTAAACCTAAACATAAAATAAACTAAACCTAAACCCTAAACTAAATAGAATAAAATAAACTAAAAAAATAAACTAAATGTAAACAAAAATAAAACCCAAAAAATAAACCTCAAATAAAAAAAACCTAAAACCTAAACCTAAGAAAATAAAATAAAAAACCTTAACCTAAAAAAAAAATAAATAAACTAAAAATAATAATAATAAAACTAAACTAAAAATAATAAAACATAAATCTAAACCAAAAATAAACAAAATAAAAAAACCAAAACAAAATTAAATAAACCTAAATAAAAAAAAAACTAAACTAAATAAGATAAAAAATAAACTAAAATTAAAATAATATAAACTAAAATAAATAAATAAATATACTAAATAAACCTAAACCTACTAGTTTACTTAAATTAAAAAAAAACCCTATACCCTAAACCCTAAATCCTAAACCCTAAACCCTAAATTGTAAACCTACAACCCTAAACCTACAACCCTAAATAAACTAAAATAAAACCCTAAAACCCTAAAAAACCATAAACCTAGACCTAAACTAGTAAAATAAATAATAAACCTTAAAAAAAAAACCTAAACCTAAACCCTAAAAAAAGACAAAAACCTAAACTAAACTAAATAAACTAAAAATAAAATAAAAAAATTTAAAGATAAAATATAATAGAAAATAAAATAAAATAAAAAAGATAAATTAAACCTAAACCTAAAAAAGCTAAGCCTAAACCTAAAGGAAAATAAAAAAAATAAAAAATAAACTAAAATAAAAAAAAACCTAAATTAAACTAAAAAACCTAAATAAAATAAAACAAACCTAAAATAAAAAAAATAAAATAAACCTAAAATAAAATAAAATAAAAATTAAAAAAAACCTAAACCTAAAAAATAAAACCTAAAAAATAAATAAAAAATAAACCTAAATAAACTAAAAAAAAATCTAAACCTAAAATAAAAATAAATAAAACCTAAACTAAAATAAACTAATTTAATATAAAACCTAAACCTAAACCTAAATTAAACCTAAACCTAAACCTAAACTAAATAAAATAAAAAATAAACTAAAAGTAAACCAAAAAATAAACCTAAAATAAAACCTAAAGCCTAAACCTAAAAAAAATAAAACCTAAACCTAAACCTAAAAAATAAAAAATAAAACCTAAACCTAAAAATTAAATTAAAAATAAAACTCAATTTGAAAATAAACCTAAACCTAAAAAATAAACTAAAATAAATAAGCCTAAAGTAAATAAACAAAACTAAATAAAAATTGAAAGTAAACATAAATAAAAATTAAAAATAAATAAATTATAATAAATAAAAAATACACTAAATAAACTAAATAAACTTAAACCTACTGGTTTACTTATTTTTTAAACAAACCCTAAACCTTAAGCTAACCCTAAATCCTAAACCCTAAACCCTAAACCTAAAATAAAACCTAAACCCTAAAGCCTAAACATAAACCCTAAACCTAAACCCTAAACATTAACCTAAAACCATAAACACTAAACCTAAACCTAAATAAACCTAAAACCTAAACCTAAACTAAATAAAGCCAAAAGTAAAAATGTAAAAAACATAAACTAAATAAAATAAGAAAATAAAATAATATAAAACCTAAACTACAACCTAAAAATAAAATAAAATAAACAAATAAAAATAAACTCAAATAAAATAAATATAAACCTAATAAACTAAAAAATAAACTATCCTAAGAATAAAAAAACTAAATAAATAAAATAAAACTATGGAATAAAAAAACTAGTTATCTGGGTTTTGATGTATTTCATTATCTAATAAACAAACATGGTGTGTTACTTAGTTGACAAAATCAAAAGGAAGAAAGGTTGAATCTAAATTTGTTCCCAATTTTAAAAAAATAAAAACCCTAAATGCTAAAATAAAACCTGAAACCTAAACCCAAAACCTAAACCCAAAACCTGAAATCCTAAACACAAAACTTATCCTAAACCCTAAAATACAAAAAACCAAAACCTAAACTAAATAAAACCAAAAAATAAATTAAATGAAAAAACCAAAACCAAAATAAAAAAAATAAAATAAATAAAACATAAACTAAAACTAAAATAAACCTAAACTAAAAAAAAAATAAATTAAAAAATAAAAATTAACTAAAATAAATTAATAAAATCTAAACTAAACTAAAAAAATAAACCTAAATATAATAAAAGTAAACTTAAAATAAAATAAAACAAACCAAAATAAATAAAATAAATAAAAAATAAACCCTAAACTAAAAAATATATATATATATATATAATCCTAAAATAAAAAAAAAATAAACCTAAACCTAAACTTAAAAAAAAAATGTAAACCTAAGCCTAAAATAAACTAAACCTAAACGCTAACCTAAACTAAATAATATAAAATAAACTAAAATAAACCTAAACCTAAACTAAAAAATAAAAGTTAAAATAAAAATGTAAAACATAAACCTAAAAAAATAAAATTAAAAATTAAAGAATTAACTAAAATAAAATTAATAAAAACCTAAACTAAACTAAAAAAATAAAAAACCTAAATATAATAAAAAGTAAACCTAAAATAAAAATAAAATAAACCAAAAATAAAATAAAATAAAATAAAATAAATAAAAAAATCCTAAACCCTAAACTAATAATATATATATATAAAATCCTAAAATAAAAATAAAATAAACCTAAACCTAAACTAAAAAAAAACCTAAACCTAAGCCTAAAATAAACTAAACCTATACCCTAACCTAAAGTAAATAAAATAAAATAAACTAAAATAAACCTAATCCTAAACTAAAAAACAAAAGTTAAAATAAAAATATAAAACTTAAACCTAAAAAAATAAAATATAAACATAAACTTAAATCAAAAAGTAAAAAATAAAACTTAAACATAAATAATAAAATAAAATTAATGCTAAATTAAAAAATAAAGCTAAACCTAAACCTAAAAAATAAACTAAAATAAAAAACCTAAACTAAAATAAATAAGCCTAAATAAATAAACTAAACTAAATAAACCTAAAAATAAAATGAAATCAAAATAAAAAGAAAACTAAAATAAAAAACATAAACTAAATAAAAATAAACCTAAAATAGTAACTAAACTTAAACCCTAAATAAATAAACCTAAATAAAACCTAAAAAAAAACCCTAAACCTAAATAAAACCCTAAACCCTAAAACTTAAACCCTAAACCCAATCGCTAAACTAACCTTAAACCCTAAACCCTAAACCATAAACCCTAAACCCTAAACTCACCATAAACCATAAGCTAACCCTAAACCCTAAACCCTAAACCCTAAAAATCCTAAACAAAAAATCGTAATCAATAAACCCTAACCCTAAACCATAAACCCTAAATCCCTAAACCCCAAATTATAAAAACCTAAAAACCTAAACATAAACTAAATAAATAAAATAAAATTAAACAAACCTAACCTAAGTAAAATAAAATAAAAATAAAATGAAAACCTAAAGTAAAACCTAAACCTAAACCTAAAATAAAATAAAATAAACTAGTAAAATAAAAATATAAAATAAATAAAATTTAATCTAAACTAAAAAATAAAATAAACTTAAGAATAACATAAATAAAAGAACAACTAAAAAAGTAAAAAATAAAAAATAAAATAAACCTAAAATAAAATAAAATAAACTAAATAAAAAAACCTAAACTAAAAACTAAGCCTAAAAATAAAACTTTAAAAAAATCAAAAAGAAAACCTAAACCCTAAACTAAAAGAAAACCTAAACCAAAAAAAAATCAAAATAAAATTAAACTAAACCTAAACAAAAATAAACTAAACTAAAATAAATAAAACCTAAACCTAAACATAAAATAAACTAAACCTAAACCCTAAACTAAATAAATAAAATAAATTAAAAATAAACATAAACCTAAACTAAAAAATAAAACCCAAAATTAAACCTAAAATAAAAACCTAAAACCTAAACCTAAAAAAATGAAATAAAAACATAAACTTAACCCTAAAAAGAAAAATATAACCTAAACCTGAAAAATAAAATATAAATAAAACTCAGCTAAAATAGAAACCTTAACCTAAACCTAAACCTAAATCTAAATACAAAAATTAAATAAAAACCTAAACAAAAAAAAAATAAACCCAAACTAAATAATCTAAACAAAATAAAAATAAAAAGTAAACATAAATAAAAAAAATAAAATAAATAAACTAAATAAATAAAGGAAGAAATGTTAAATCTGAATTTATTCTCAGTTAAAAAAACCAAAAACCCTAAATCCTAAACTAAAACCTGAACCCTAAACCTAAACCTAAAAATAAACCCTAAACCTAAAAATCCTAAACCTAAAATAAACCTAAACCCTAAACCCCAAAACCCTAATCCTAATTCCTAAACTAAAAAAAACCCTAAACCCTAACCCATAAACCTAAACCCAAAAAAAAAAAATATAAACCTTAAACCCTAAATAAACCCAAAATAAAACCCTAAACCTAAACCTAAAAAGCTAAAACCTAAACCTAAACAAGATAAAACCTAAAATAAAATAATAAAAAAATCTAAACCAAAATAAAATAAAAATTAAAAAAAATAAAAAAAACATAAACTAAAATAAACCTAAACCTAAACTAAAATAAACCAAAAAAAAAAATAAAATAAAAATAAAAACTAAACTAAAAATAAAATAAATAAAAACCTAAAATAAACTAAAAAAATAAAAACTAAATAAATAAACTAAAACCTAAAATAAAAAATAAAATAAACTAAATATAATAAAAAAACTAAATAAAAACATAAACCTAAATAATAAACATAATAATAAACCTAAAATAAGTTAAAAATAAACCTAAACTTAAATTAAAAGAAAACCTAAACCTAAAAATAAAAATAAACCTAAACTTAAACTAAAATAAACATTAACTAAAAATAATAAAATCTAAACATAAACCTAAACAAAATAAACTAAACTAAAACTAAACCTAAACTAAATAAATAAAATAAATTAAAATAAAAAAACCTAAACCTAAACTAAAAAATAAAACCTAAAATAAACCTAAATAAAACCTAAACCTAAACATAAATTAATAAAATAAAAACCTAAGCCTAAACCTAAAAATAAAAAATAAAACCTAAACCAAAAAAATAAAAATAAAAATAATACTAAACTAAAAAAATAAACATAAACCTAAAACCCTAAAACCTAAAATAAACCTAAAACCCTAACACTAAACCCTAAAACCCTAAACACTAAACTCTAAATAAATCCTAAACCCTGAACCCTAAACCCTAAACCCTAAAAGCCCTAAACCCTAAAGCTTAAAGCCTAAACCCTAAACCCTAAACAGTAAACCCTAAATACTAAGCACTAATCCCTAAACCCTAAATCCTAAAACCTAACCCAAAACCCTAAACCCTAAAACACTAAACCCTAAAACCTTAATCTCTCAACCCTAAAACCCTAAACCCTAAACCCTAAACCTTAAACACAAATAACCTAAAATAAATAAAACCTAAAAATAAAATTAATAAAAAAACCTAAACCTAAATAAAATAATAAAATAAAATAAAATAAAGACCTAAACTAAAACCTAAAACTAAACCTAAAAATAAAATAAAATAAAAAAGTAAAAATAAACAATAATAAAATAAATAAAGATTAAACTAAATGAAAAATAAAATAAACCTAAAATAAAATTAAATAAAAACTATATAAAAAACCTAAACTAAAATAAACCTAAAATAAATAAAAAATAAAAAACCTAAACCCTAAATTAAAAAACCTAAACTTAAAATAAAAATAAAATAAACCTAAACCTGAAATATGATAAATAAAACCTAAACCTAAACCTAAAATAAATTAAACATAATAGTAAACCTAAACTAAATAAAATAAAATAAACAAAAAATAAACCTAAACCTAAACTAAAAAATAAAACCTATAATAAACCTAAAATAAAAACCTCAAACCTAAACCTAAAAAAATAAAATAAAAACCTAAGCCTAAACCTAAAAAAAGAAAAAAGAACCTAAACCTAAAAATAAAATAAAAATAAAATTGAACTTAAAAATAAACCTAAACCTAAAAAATAAATTAAAATTAAAACCCTAAATTAAATAAATAAACTTAAAATAAATAAAGTAAACTAAATAAAATAAAAATAAACCTAAATAAAAAATAAAAAGAAAATAAACTAAAAGGAATAAAATAAACTCAATATAGTAAATAAACCTAAACCTACCAGTTTACTTAATTTAAAAAAAAACCTTAATCCCTAAATCCTAAACACTAAACCCTAAACCCAAAAGCCTAGACCTACAACCCTAAACCCTAAACCTTAAACCCTAAAAAACCCTAACCTCTAAACCTAAAACCCTAGCCATAAACCCTAAACCCTAAAAGCATAAACCCTTAAACCTTAAACGCTAAACCCTAAACCCTAAACCATAAGCCCTAAACCATAAACCCTCAACCCCAAACCCTAAACCTAAACCTAAAGTTACTAAATAAGTTAAAAAATAAACCTAAAACCTAAAACCAAATAAATCTAAACCCTTAGGATGGGCAGAACCATGACAGTAGGAAGATCACCATCAACCAGCTTAGTTAGATCTAGTGAGGTGAAGGTAGAGGTGGTGGTTATCAAGGTGTGGGGATAGGTGGTGGATATGGAGGTGGTTGTCAGAGTAGTGGTGGTTATGGAGGTGGGAGGAGAGATGGAGGTTACAGCCATGGTGGTGGTGGAGGGAGAGATCGAGGATATGATGGTGGATCCTGCTACTCAAGAGGCCGGGGTGGTTCTGATGGGAACTAGAGAAAGTGAAGAATGGCCAATCTGATCTACTGCATATTGAATGATGTCTTTATAGCAGAGATGGTTCTAATTATCTAGGGTTTTTGATTTGCTCTATGCGTGCTCTTTTTTATCTATGTTGTTGATTGTGCCTTAGAAAACTTGGTGTGTTACTTGGTTGATAAAATCAAAAAGAAGAAATGTTGAATCTAAATTTGTTCTCTATTAAAAAAAATCAAAAACTAAAAACCCTAAACCTTCAAGCTTATTTTGTTATTTATGTTGAACTCATTGCTGTTAACAAAGCTATTGATATTTATTTAAGCAAAGCCCTCTATAATATTTGGATTAAAGTTGATGCTCTTCTTTTACTTGATATGCATAATAATAATAATAAAATAGGAAATGTTGACTTATTCTATCTTCTTAATCACACTAAAAAGCTTCTTTCTCAAGTTTGCTACAAAATTTCTCACATTCTTCATGAAAGTAATTGTGCTGATTTCCTAGCTATTTGGGGAGGGTGATTAAATGAGCTCACTTTATTTGATAAGAATAGCATACCTAAGCATCTGGTCTGAATAAATAACACTAGATTTACCTCAAATTTTAACCTTTTGTTCTTCTTAATCTTTTGCTATGGTGGTTTTATAATCAATTTTTGTTTTTTTTTTCTCCCCTCACTAAGAAGTTAGTTTATTTCTATAATTAAGCCCCTTCAACTTTACCCCATTCTATACTTTCCTAGCCATTTTTTGGGTCTTAGTATTTAATTAGTTTTCCTATCCTCTGAGCTGGTTTTCTTTCAATTCATGCTTTGTGTCTCTGTTGGGTTGTGGTTGTATAGAATTTTAGCCTACCCTTTTACCAATGAATTTTGGTCTTTTGGCTAGTCAGCCTTTTTGAATTGGATTTGGATCTATGGTTCTTGTCGCTATTTTTTTCATCCTAGCTATTTTGGGTGGTTATTTTTCATGGATATATTGACTTCTTCATCTTGGTTCTCCTTTCTTTGGCTTGGAGGTTTTTTGGTTGGTTCTATCTACCTAGTGAATTGGAGTTAGTTATTATGTGCTTGTTGTCTCCTATTTTCTCCTTGTAGTGAATATCTTTTTTGGAATTTGGATGGGTTCCTTTCCCTTATTGTTTCTCGTGGTTGGGTGGTCCTCCTGGCCTTTTTTTTGGTTGGGTGACTACCATTTTATTTCTGGTTTTTGGAGATCTCCGTGTGTTGTTTTGTCTTATTGTTCTTTTCCCTTTTTGGGCTTTGTATTAGCTATGTTTGCTAATTGGTTTTGTTGGCTATAGGCTATGGTGTTTTGGCTATCCTGGTTGGTTGCTGGATGTGTTGTTTTGATGGTTGGTTTAGATTTTGGTTTGGTTTCTGTATGCTTGGTTGGTTATCCTCTCTGGTGCAACTATTTTCCTTTATTTTCTTCCAAGTTTGGGTGTCAATTTTCTGCTCTCTACTCATCTATTGTCTTTTGGGTGGTTTTATTGGCTATTTTGTTGGTGAAGGATATGAGCTCTTATGGTTTTGGTCTTATTTTAGGACTTGTTATTGGGGGTTAGCTTGAGGGTTTTTATGGTCTTGTCTTACCTTGGATGCTTGTGTAGTGGCTTGGTGTTTTGGGCTTTTATGTTGGTATTGACTTCTCTTTAGTTGGCTCTCTTTGTTTCCTGATATTTACCTCTTCATTGGTGATGGTAGATTTGATTTCCATTTGGCTGCCTTGGTGGTGGTTTTGATGGTAACTTCTAGATGCCCTCTTGGTCTATCTATTGTATGGCTTTCCTCTCTGTGGTTCTTATCTTTTACTATTTTGTTATTTGGGTGGAGGTTTTTCCCTTGGATTTGGATTGCTAGTGCTCTGGAGAAAGTTGTGAGTTGTTCTCAGCCACTAACCCTACTATAACTTTTGAGATGTTGGCTTTATGTGTTTGGTCTATTATGGGTTTTGGTTAGTGGGTTGGCTGCTAGTTGGTTGCTAGCTGACTATTTTTCTCTATTTTTTCGTGTAGGAATTAGATCACTATGGACTATTTTGCCTTGGATGGTTGCTTATATCTATGCTAGCTATGATGGCCTTGATGTTTCCTATATCTTCTAGTTGGTACCATGCATATGATTGTAACCCTTCTCATGAATTTTGGATGCTTATATGTATTGTTGCCCCTTGAGATGATCTTAATAGAGCCCGAGCCTTCTATTTCTTAGCTCTTTCTAAATTGTTTACTTTATCATTTTTTCCTTTAGCTATGGCCATTTTCTTTGTAGTGTTTTGCATATTTCTTTTGTAGGTTGGAATTTCATAGATTGAATGATCTTTACCCAACTCAAGTATTGTTGATGTGGATCTTAATCTTTCCTTCTCAAAGGGATCATGAACTGTTAACTAGTCCTTTACTATTTTCTTAAGTTTTATTAGTCCTTTTGTGTACTTTTGATTTGCTTTTATGCAACTTTTGCTCTTTATTTTCTTTTTCCATTGTACTTAGATAGGGGTTTAGCTCTTTAGGTTTCTTGTAGCTCTGAGCATAGAAATTTGAGCTTTACCTTTTAAGGACATTGTATCCTTTATTTTTAAGGTAAAAAATTTTAACTTTCCTAAAAATTTAAACCCTAAGAGTGGGTAGAACCTTGATGGCGGAACATCCATCAACCCTCAATCTAGATCCGCTGGAGTGAAGGCAGGTTTATCACGGTGGGGATCCGAGGTGTGGATGTGGAGGTGATATCGAGTAGTGGTGGTTATGGATGAGGAGAGTGGGAGGTTACCATGGTAGTGGTGGAGGGAGAGATCGGGATTTGATGGTGGACCCACTACTGAGAGGTGGGAGGTAGGGGAACTGAGAAATCAAGAATGACCCATCGATATCATGGAACTATCTCTTTGCAGTAGAGAAAGTTCTAGTTATCTAGTATTTTTGATTTGCTCTATGCGTGCTCATTTTTAATCTATGTTATCACTTGTGCCTTAGAAAATTTGGTGTGTTATCGGGTTGATGAAATCAAAAAGAAGAAATGTTGAATCTGAATTTGTTCAATTTGAAAAAAATCAAAACCTAAACCCTAAACTAAACTTAAACCTAAAACTTAAGCCCTAAAACTTAAATCCTAAACCCTAAACCCTAAACACTAAATAAACTAAAACCCTAAACCCTAAATCCTAAAACCCACCCAAAACCTAAATCCTAAAACCAACACCCTAAACCCTAAACCCTAAACCTAATCCTTACACCCTAAACCTAAACTAATCCTAAACTTTAAACCCTAAAGCATAAACTTAAAACCAGAAAACCCTAAATGCTAAATTAATCCCTAAACCCTAAACCTATCCCAATCCTAAACCCTAAACCCAAACCCTAAACTAAACCTAAAGTAAATTAAAAAAATAAACCTAAACCCTAAAAAAACCTAAACTAAACCTAAACCTAAACCCTAAGAATGGATCAAGACAAGAACATCATCAATCAGCTCACTAGATCCGCAGTGGAGGAAGGGAGATATCATTGTGGTGGGGGATATGGAGGTGGTCAAGAAGTGGAGAGGATGGAGGTGGATGAGGTTACAACCATGGTGGTGGCGGAGGAAGAGATTGGGGATATGATGGTGGAACCACTAAAGAGGTGTTTTATTGGGAATTAGAGAAATTGGAAGAATGGTCGATCGATCTACTTATAGAACTGTGTCTTTATAGAGATGGTTCTAGTTATCTAGATTTTTATTTGCTCTATGCATGCTCATTTTTATCTATGTCATCATTTTTGTCTTAGAAAACATGGTGTTACTTGGTTGATGAAATGAAAGAAGAAATAATATGAATTTGTTCTCTATTAAAAAGAAAAAAAAGAAAAAACCTAAACCCTAAACTAAAACCTAAAACCCTAAACCTAAACCTAAACTTAAACCCTAAACCTAAACCCTAAAACCCCAAACCTAAAACCCTAAACCCTAAACCCTAAATAAACCCTAAACATTAAACCCTAAAACCTAAACCCTAGACCCTAAAACCTAAACCCTAACCCTAAACCCTAAACCCTAAACCCCAAGTCTTAAATAATAAACCCTAAACTAACCCTAAACCCTAAACCCTAAATCGTAAACCCTAAAAAGCTAAAAACCTAAACCTAAACTAGATAAAACCTAAAAATAAAATAAATAAAAAACCTAAACCAAAATAAAATAAAATAAAATCATAAACTAAAACCTAAACCTAAACCTAAACTTATGAAAAAAACAAAAATAAAAAATAAAAACTAAACTAAAATAAAATAAATAAAAATCTAATTAAACTAAAAAAAACCTAAATAAAATAAAAATGAAACCTAAAATAAAATTAAAGTAAACCTAAAATAAATAAAATAAAACTAAATAAAAACCTAAACCTAAAAAATAAACCAAAAGTAAAATCATAAAAATAATTAAATAATAAAACCTAAATCCCAAACTAAAAAAAAAAAATCAAAACCTATAATAAAAATAAAATAAACTTAAACCTAAACTAAAATAAACCAAACTAAAATAAATAAAACCTAAACTAAACCTAAAATAAACTAAACATAAATCTAAACCTAAACTAAAAAAAAAAGACAAAAAAATAAACTTAAAATAAAATCTAAAACCTAAACCTAAATAAATAAAATAAAAACCTAAACCTAAACCTAAAATAAAAAAAATAAACCTAAACCCAAAAAAAATATAATAAAAAATAAACTACACTAAAAAATAAACCTAAAAAAATAAATTAAAATAAAACCTAAACTAAAATAAATAAACCAAAAATAAATAAACAAAATTAAATAAAAATAAAAAATAAACTTATATAAAAATTAAAACTAAAATAAATTAAAATAAATAAAAAATAAACTAAATAAACTTAAACATACTAGTTTACTTAATTAAAAAAAATTTAAAAAAAAAAAAAAAACCTTAAACCTGAACTATAAATTGTAAACCCTAAACCTTGAACCATATTTTATCCCTAAAGCCTAAGCTAACCCTAAACCCTAAACCCTAAAAATCCTATATCCTAAAACAAAAATAAAACTAAACATAAAAATAAACATAAACCTAAACCTAAATTAAAAAAATAAACTAAAATAAAGAACCTAAACAAAAATAAATAAATTAAACTAAATAAATAAATTAAACTAAATAAAAAAAATAAACTAAAATAAAAATAATATAATAAATTAAACAAAAATAAAAAATAAACTAACTAAAATAAATAAACCTAATCCAATCAATTTACTTAATTTCAAATAAAAACCTAAACCTAAACTAAACTTAAACCTAAATCCTAAACCCTAAACCCTAAATCTAAACCTAAACTCTAAACCAAACTAAAACCAAAACCCTAAAACCTAAAACCTAAACCTAAAACTAACACTAAACCCTAAACTAAACCTAAACCCTAAACTAAAACCCTAAACCTAAACCCTAAACACCCTAAACCCTAAACTTAAACCCTAAACCTAACCCTAAGCCCTAAACCCTAAACCCTAAAACCCTAAACCATAAACTAAAACCTAAAACCTAAACCTAAACTAAATAAAGCTAAAATAAAAATAAAACCTAAACCTAAATAAATTAAAAAATAAAATAAAATAAAACCTAAGCTTAAACTTAAACCTAAACCTAAACCTAAACCAAAATAAAATAAAATAAAAATAAAACTAAACCATAATAAAATAAATAAAACCTAAACTAAACTAAAAAAATAAAATAAACTAAAAAATAAAATCTAAATAAATAAAATAAAACATAAAATAAAATTAAAATAAACCTAAAATAAAATAAAATAAAACTAAATAAAACCTAAACATAAAAAAAAATAAAAAAACCTAAACCATAAACTAAAACAAAACCTAAACCTTAAATAACCAAATAAAATTAACCTAAACCTAAACTAAAAAACTAAACTAAAATATATAAATTAAACCCTAAAATAAATAAAATAAAATAAACTAAAATATACCTAAACTAAAAAAAATAAACCTAAATAAGCCTAAAATAAAACCCAAAACTTAAAGCTAAAAAATAATATAAAAAACCTAAACCTAAATTTAAAATAAAAAAATAAACCTAAACCTAAAAAAAAAATAAACTAAACTAAAAATAAACATAAACCTAACACAAATCTAAAAAATAAACAAAAATAGAAAAACCTAAACTAAAATAAATAAAATAAACTAAATAAAAATAGCAATAAACTTAAATAGAAAAATAAAAATTAGCTAAAATAAATAAAAAATAAACTAAATAAACCTAAACCTACTGATTTATATATTTTTGAAAAAAAACACCTAAGCCATAAAACCTAAACCCTAAATCCAAAATTCTAAACCATAAACCCTAAAACTAACCATAAACCCTAAACCCTACACCCTAAACTAACCCTAATTCCTAAACTCTAAACCCTAAACCTTAAACACTAAATTTTAAAATTTTAAACCCTAAACTCTAAACTAACCTTAAACCCTAAACCCTAAATCCTGAAAACCTTAAACCTAAAAGCCTAAAGCCTAAATCATAAACCCTAAACTAACCTTAAACCCTAAGCTAACCTTAAATCCTAAACCCTAAACCCTAAAAACCCTAAACCTTAAACACTAAACCCTAAAACCTAAACCCTAAACCTTAAACCTTAAACCTGAAACCCAAAACCATAAAAAACTATAAACCCTAATCCCTAACCCTAAACTTTAAATACTAAATCCTAAACCCTAAACCCTAAACCATAAACTCTAAACCCCAAACCCTAAACCTAAACTTAAAGAAACTAAAAAAATTAAAAAATAAACCTAAACCCTAAAACCTAATGAACCTAAACTTAAACCTAAACCCTAAGAATGGGAAGAACCTTGATGACATGAACATCATCGTCAACCGTGCGCCTAGATCTCTGGCGTGGGGTGAAGAGGGGTTATCAAAGTGGTGGGGATCTAGAGGTGTTGGTGGATAAAGGTGGTGATAGTTGGTGGTTATGGAGGAGGACTGGAGGTTATGTGGTGGTGGGAGGAGAGAGATATGATGGTGGACTACTAAAAGGCCGGGGTGGTTGATGGGAACTAGAGAAATAAGAATGATCCAATGCTTATGGAACTATGTATAAAGACGGTTCTAGTTATCGATTTGATGTGCTCATTTTTTATCTATGTCGTCGCTTGTGTCTTAAAGAACTTGGTGTGTTACTTGGTTGATGAAATCAAAAAGAAGAAATGTTGAATTTGAATTTGTTCTTTGTAAAAAAAATCCCAAAAACCTAAACCCTAAATTATAACTTAAACCCTAAACCCTATAAATAATAAAATAAAAAAATTAAAATTGACCTAACACTAAACCCTAAACCCTAAAACTGACCCTAAACCCTAAACCCTAAACCTACAACCCTAAACCCTAAACCCTGAAACCTTAAACCCCATATCTAAACCTAAACCTAAACCCTAAAACCTAAACCCTAATAATAAACTAAAAACACTAATTAAACTAACTAAAACTAAAATTATAACTTATAATAAACAAAACTAATAATAAACTAAAAAAAACAAATAAACAAAACTAAACTAAACTAACTAAATAAAACTAAGAATCTAATAAAATAATAATAAAAAACTAAAAAAACAAACAAACTAATAACTAAATTAAACATAAACGAAAAAACCCCACTAATAAACTAAATAAAAATAAACAAAACCTAAACTAATAATTAATACTAAACTAATAAACTAAATAAACTAAACTAATAAAACCAATAATTATAATAACTAAACCTAAACCTAAAACAAACTAACCTAATAAATAACTAACTAATAATAAAACTAAACCCAATAACTAAACTAATAATAACTAAACTAACTAAACTAAAATAAATAAGTAATAACTAACTAACTAATAACTAAAATTAATAAATAAACTAAATTAATAAACTAATAAACTAATTGAACCTAATAATAAACTAACTAAATAATAATAGCTAAAACTTATAATAAAACTAAAAAACTAATAAGCTAAAACTAAATAACTAATAATAAAACACTAAACTATTAAACTAATAATAACTAAGCAAAAAAATAAAACTAATAACTAAACTAATAATAAAAAACTAAACTAATAATAAACTAAATAATAAATAAAACCTAAATAATAAACAAAACCTAATAATAATAAATAAAACCTAATAAATTAATAATAATAATAAACTAAAAAATACTAAACTAATAAGCTAATAAAAACTAAAAAAAAAAAAAACTAAACTAAAAAAACTAATAATAACTAAAAAACACTAAAAAATAATAAACCTAATAACATAAAAAAACTAACTAAACTAAACTAATAATAATAAACTAATAATAAATTACTATAACTAAACTAAACATTAAACTAACTAAAATAATAAATAATAAAAAATAAATTTAATTAATAAAACTAAAAATAATGAACCAATAATAATAATTAATAAAAACTAAACTAACAAAAAAATAATTAATAACTAAATTAACTAAAACTAATAAACTAATAATAATAACTAAAACTAATAATAAAAATAAAAATAATAATAAAACTAAATAAACTAAACACTAAACCCCTGAACCTAAAGCAATAAAACTAATAATAACAAACTAAATTAAACTAAAATAACTAATAACTAAACTAATAAAATTAATAGTAATAACTAAACAATAATAAAAATAGTAATAAACTCATAATAAAACTAAACTAAAACTAACTAATAACTAACTAATAAAACTTAATAAACTAATAAAACTATTAAACTAAAAAAACTTAAACTAATAAAAAAGCTAAACCAATAATAAACTAAATAAAATTAATAAAACTAAAACTAATAATATATAACTAAATTAAAACCAATAAATAAAAAAATAAACTAATAAACTAACTAAAAAAAACTAACTAATAAAAACTAAACTAATTAATAAATAAACCAAAACCCTACTAAATAATAAACATTAAAAACCAAAACTAATAAACTAATAATATTAACTAATAATAAATAACCAAAATAACTAACTAAACTAAACCCTAAACTAAACCAATAAATAATAAAAAAACTAACTAATAAATAAACATAATAATAACTAAAACCAAATAAACCAAATAAATAATAATAAACTAAAAAAATAAAAACACCAAACTAAAAAAAGTAATAATAACTAACCAATAATAAACTAATAAACCAATAACTAAATAAAAGAAAAATAATAATAAAAACCAATAAACCTAATAAATAAACTAATAATAATAATAATAATAATTATAATAATAATAAAAACTAACTAAAATATAAACTAATAAAAATAAAATAATAATAATAATAATAATAACTAACTAACCAAATAAATAACTAATAATAATAAAACCAATAATAAAACAAACTAATAAATAATAAATAACTAAATAAACCCAAACTAAATAAATATAAAATAATAATAATAAAACTAATAAAATAAACATAAGCTAATAATAATGATAAACTAAAAAAAAACTAAGCTAAAACTAAAATAATAATAAACTAAAACTAAACAAAATAAATAATAAAAATAAACCAATAATAACTAATTAAAACCAAAATAATAAACCTAAACCAAAAAAACTAATAATAATAACTATAAATAATAATACTAAAATAAAACTAATAAACTAAAACTACTAAACTAATAATAAACTAACAAAAAACTAAACTAATAAAACTAAACCACTAATTAAAAACTAACTAAAATAAAAAAATAAAACCATAACTAATAATAATAACTACTATAAATAAATAACTAACTAACTAATAAAAATAATAACTAATAATAATAATAAATAAATTATTAAATAACTAAATAACTAAACCCTAAACCCTAACTAAATAAATAAGCTAAATAATAATAATAATAATAATATAACTAATAATTTTAAACATAATCTATTAATAATAAACTAAAAAAAGCTAATCTAAAATAAAATGAATAATAAACCAACTAACTTAACTAAAAATAATAATAAATAATATATAACTAATAAAAAATTAAGCCATAAACTAAACTAAAAAACTTATAATAATAAACTAATAAACCTAAACCCATAACTAAACTAATAAACTAATAAATAAACTAACAAAACTAAACTAATAAAATAAACCACTAACAAAACTAACTAAAACTTAAATAATAATAACCATAAACTAAAAAATTAACTAAAAATAAATAAATAACAAACTAACTAATAATAACTAATAAATATACTAAAATAAACTAAACCCTAAATAAATAAAACTAAATAACTAACTAAATAAACTAATAAATAAACCTATCCCCAAACTAACCTAAAATATAATAAAAAACAAAACTAATAACCTAACTAAAACTAAACTAACTAAATTAAACATAAAAATAATAAACTAATAAAACCTAATAATAACTAATAATAAAACCTAAAACCTAAACCCTAAAACTAAACTAAACCCTCTTATTGAGCACTTTTGGGATCCCTCGTGTTCTTGTGAGTTTTGAGTGTTTTCTCTATATAGATTGGCCTAAATGATCTTGACTGTTTCTATCACTGGCTTCTTCAAATCCATGGTAAATCCTTTGTGAATGGATCTAGCTACATCAAATTTTTGGGTAGCCCTACCTCTAAATTACCTATTATTACTAAATCTTTCAAAGAGGCTTTATGGTAAGAATTCCTCCACGAGCCTCCTTTGAATTTGCTTCATGACTTTTAAAGGTACTCACAATTATGATTTCATGAGGATATTGAAAGATTACTGAGCCTTTTGTTTTTTCTTTGATTGGAAAGTTTTCATTTAAAACCAAAGATGGAAGATATTCTTCTTTTTTTTTGATAGCTTAAATTTATTTGGTTCTTTTCTATTAATTGATGCAAGGCATGTTCAGATTAAACTTTCTAATGACTTGATTATGAAATAATTTTTCTAGGCATTCTTACTATGTTTTAATTATCAAATGCGATTAATTGGACGCCTATGTTTGATGTTAATGAAGAGTCTCATATGTTCCCATTTGGATTTCATTACTAATTGAGGATTCATCTATTTAATCATCTTTATTTATGCTATTGGGTTGATTTTGGTCCCTTTGCAAGTTGATCAAGCAACAATTGCTTCTTCTAGACTATTGTTAGAATTCTTGTAGTGATTGATATTACTAAAAAATATCCAAATGAAATTTTGTTCGTGAGAAATGCGATTATTTTAGAAAGTTATTTTGAGAACTTTCCCATTTTTTAATCATTGTAAGATTCATGGGCATGAAATTTAATGCTTTATTGCTCATCCCTCTCTTAAAGAAAACCACTAGTAAGAATTCAATTGCTGAAAATTGATGATTCTCTCAAGTTGGATAATGGAAAATATGCTTTTCAAAATTTTGATGTTTTAAAACCAAATTTCTAATCTTCTAAAAAAATTTTTTTACCTATTAATGATTTGTCTAATGTCAAAGGTAATTTTGATGTTTTGAAAATCTTTTAACTAATAATCATGCTCTAAGTGTTTCTTTAGATTATTTTGTTAAAGGGAAGACTTTAGATGTGGTTAATGATTCTAATGGTTTGGATGCTATGCATAAGTCCTTTCATTATGATGGTTCAGTATTATTGATGCTAACACCATTTCTTCCAATCAATTGATGTTGTTTCTCTCTCCTATTTCTACTTTAGATCATGGGAAAGAGACTATTTCTTTGCCTTCTTTGATTAAGAATGGTGGTGAAAAAAGTTCTTTTTTTGATATTTTAACTGGTCCTGACAATCTGTTAATATTGGTGATCCTTCTTTAAAAATAAGATTTAGATACATGTGACAATTCTCTCAATGTTAATAGTTCTATTTCAGTTCAAAATGATGGTTTTTCTATGGCTGGTAATTCTATTCATAATTTTGGTAATTTGTTATGGGTTTCCAAGTGATTTGAATCTTATTTTATTCCCTTACATGAAGATTATACTGAAAATCTGGATTATGCTTCTCTTGCTTTTATGAATGAAGATAGGGAGGATACTCTTAGATTTTGTTGGAAGGTAAAATATTGATAATTGTCTTCTTAATAAAGCTATTTTTGCTCCTTCTTTAACTTCTAATAAAATGCATACTACTGATTTTCCTTTGTCTAATGTTGTGGATGATTCAATGCTCTTATTTGAAATTGATACTATTGATCCCCATGCCTTTTATAACAATAGATTCATTTTGGATGGATATTTTTGGAGAAAGGGCATGGTTATAAAACTATTTATAAGAAGAAAAGAAGAAAAAGTGTTCAGATTTATGCCCCTCCTCTGTCGAGGGTTACTTATTTTAAAGCTTCTTAGAAATAATCTCTCACCTTTGGGAGGTTTGCTTTGGTTTGTTTTTTTCTCCTTGGTTGGCTTTTGTTGTGTGTTTTCTTGTTAGTGAGTATTGGCTTCTTGGCTAATTTTCCTCCTTTTTTGAGTTTTGGCTTCTGTGTTGGGTTTTTTTGGTGCCCTTGACTGGTTGGTTTTGTGGTGGCTTTGTTCCTATTGGCTATTTCTTTTGGTTAGTGCTTTGTTTCTTTATTGTTGGTAGGTTGGGCTTTTGTCCGCTGGTTTGTCCATTGGTTGGTTGTTTCTCTAGCTATTTATTTTTTGCTACCTTCTTCTTTTTTTGTTGGTTTTGGTTCACTTGCTCTTTCTGGGCCATTTTCTTGGGTTCTCTGTGGTGCCTGTTGGTTGTCCTTTCCTTTGGTTGGTGCCTTGGTTGCTTTGGATTGGTGTTATTGTGGGCTATGTTTTCTTGGTGCCTCATGGCATTAGATTGGTGTTGTTGTGGCTCTATTTCATCTTTGAGGGCTCTTTTTTAATGAGCTTCTTTTCTCCCTCTTTTAAGAGGTGTTCATATTTTGGTTTTCTTGGGATCATTTATAATTTATCTCTCTCTCTTTTGTTTCCTTAGCTTCACTTTTGTTTTGGTATTATTATGATAGGTTTGTATTTTTCTTTTGGATGGCTATGATGATATGATGGATTTTTCCTTGATATTTTGTGGCTAAGGACTCTACTATTTGTAACACTTTGAATGTGGATACACTTAGGATTTGATCCCTCATTATTGTGACTATCCTTCTTTTCTCATATCTAAGCTTGAGTTTTTTTCTTGTTTTGATCTCCTTTGAGATTTCTTCAGTAGGTTCTTTTTTTTTATTGGTCTTTTCTTCTTGAGGAGCTATAGTCTTACTAATGGTCTCTTTTTTTCTTAGATGGCTAGAGTTATTCAATTGTGTAGGTTTCCATTTCTTATGGATCTTCATCTCTTTCAGGTTCTTTGAGCTGTGGATTCTTCCCCTTTACTACCTTTTAATTTATAGTTTGTCTTTGTTTTTCTTTATTGCTCTTATGTATTACTAGGGACTAAACTCTTTAGGATTTTCCTATAGCTCATTTGAGCAATAAATTCCTTTTAGTTAAAAAAAAATTCCTAAACCCTTAATCCTAAACCTTAAACCCTAAACCCTAAAGCCTAAACACTAAACCCTAAACCCTAAACCCAAAACCCAAAACCCTAAAACCCTAAACCATAAAATGCTAAACCCTAAACCCTAAACCCTAAACCAAAACCCTAAAACCTAAAACCTAAACCTAAACTAAATAAACCTAAAAATAAAATAAATAAAAAAATCTAAACTTAAATAAAATAAAATAATAAAATAAAATAAAACCTAAGATAAAACTAAACCTACACCTAAAAAATAAAATAAAAAAAATAAAAATAAAAATAAATTAAAAAATAAATATGAACCAAAACTAAATTAAAAATAAAAAATAAACTAAATGTAAAATAAAAAATAAAATATGAAAAATAAAATAAAATAAAAAAACCTAAACCTAAAAAAATAAAAAAAAAATAAATAATAAATAAAAGTTAAACCAACTAAAAAAAAAACTAAACTAAAATAAAATAAAATAATCAAAATAAAATAAACCTAAACTTAAACTTAAATAAAGTAAACTAAAATAAATAAAACCTAGATCTAAACCTAAAATAAACTAAACCTAATCTAAACCTAAATAAAATAAAATAAAATAAACCTAAACTTAAACTAAAAAATAAAATCTAACAATAAACATAAAATAAAAATCTAAAACCTAAACCAAAAAAATAAAATATAAAGCTAAACCTAAACCTAAACATAAAAAATAAAACCTATACCTAAAAAATAAAATAAAAATAAAACTCAACTAAAAAGTAAACCTAAACCTAAACCTAAAAAAACAAAAAAAACCTAAACTAAGATAAAGAAATTTAAAATAAATAAACTAAAATAAATAAAGATAAAAAATAAACATACATTGAAATAAAAAATAAAACAAACTAAAAGAAATAATAAATAAACTAAATAAACCTAAACCTACTGGTTTACTTAATTTCTTTTAAAAAAAACTCTAAACCATAAATCCTAAAGCTTAAACGCTAATCCTAAACCCTAAAACTAAACTAAACCTTAAAACATAAACCTACAACACTAAACCTACAATCCTAAACCCCAAACCCTAAACCCTAAAGGTTAAAACCTTAAACCCTAATGCTAAAAAATCTAACCCTAAACCTAAACCCTAAACCTAAACCCTAAATCAAGACCCTAACCTAACCCTAAACCCTAAACCCTAAAAAACTTTAACCCTAAAAAACCCTAAACCTAAACCCTCCAGGCTAATTTTATGAAAGGTTGTGAATACAAAGTTGGTGCTCTATGTTGGTCTTATTGCACCTATTAGTGTTGTGGTTCCTCCAGGAAATACCAGTTTGGATCCTTCACAGACTTCATTCTTCTAGGTTCTCAACATCCTAAATAAGATCAGTAAGGGTATTGTTGAATTTATCACCCTGGTTAAGGTAATTAAAAAAGGTGATAAGTTGGGATCCTTAGAGGCTGCACTCCTCGCTAAGCTTGGGATTAGGCCATTCTCTTATGGCCTTGGCATCCAGTCTGTGTATGATGATGGATCGATGTTTAGTACTGAGGTAGTTGACCTCACTAAACATGATCTCATCGAAGTTTTTGTAGCTTTTAATGATCACTTCTCTAACTAGCCCCTTATCCCACCTTGTTGAAAGGTCCACATGTTCATCAATGCTTACAAGAATGTCCCATCACGATTACACCGACATTACACATCCCGGTTGAGAAGGTTAAGGAGTATTTGAAAGATCCTAGTAAATTTGTTGTTGTCATGCCTAATGCTTCTTACTTACTACTCGCTATAGTGGGAGAGAAGAAGAGTTGAGGAATTGATGATGATATGGGATTCATTTTGTTCGACTAAGATTTGTTGGCCTTCTATCAAATAAAATTTTATTGTCTGAGTTAAATTATTTTGTGAAATACTATTTTTGTGAATTTTTAATTGCATTTTATTTTATCCTATTTTATTAGTTTTAGAGATAATGTCTTGTTTGATGGTAATTTCTTGTTTGTTATGAAATCATTTTATTTAAAAAATAAAACCTAAAACCCAAACCCCAAACCTAAACCTAAACCTAAAGTAACTAAATAAATAAATTAAAAATAAACCTAAACCCTAAAACCTAATAAACCTAAACCAAAACCCAAGAATGGGAAGAACATTGATACAGAACATCATCATCAACCGTTCATTTAGATCTATGGAGGTGAAGGTGAGGCCTATCAGTGGTGGTGGGGATCTAGGTGCTGGATATGAGGGTGGTGGAGAGTGGTATGAGAGGACGAATGAGGTTATACATGGTGGTGGAGGGAGATCAAGGATATGATGGTGGATCCAACTAAAGAGGTCGGGTGGTTCGGAAACTAGAAATTGAAGAACCCGATCAACCGCTTATGGAAGTCTTACAAGAGAGATAATTCTAATCTAGAGTTTTGATTTGCTTTATGCATGCTCATTTTTGTCTATGTATGCCTTAGAACTTGGTGTACTTGGTTGATGAAATTGAAAATAAGAAATGTTGAATTTGAACTTGTTCTAAAAACCAAAATCTAAACCCTAAAGCATGAACCCTAAACCTAAAACCTAAACCATAAACCAAAAAAATATAAAATAAAAAAAATAAAACCCTAATGCTAAACCTAAACCCTAAAACTAACCCTAAACCTAAACCTACAACCCTAAACTAAGCCCTAAACCCTAAAACCATAAAACCCCAAACTCTAAACCTAAACCCTAAACTCTAAACCCTAAACCCCAATAACCCTAAAATCATAAACCCTAAAACCCTAAACTCTAAAACCATAAACCCTAAACCCTAAAACCCTAAACTCTAAAACCATAAATAAACCTATAAAAGCTAAACCTAAACCCTAAAACCTAAAATCTAAACCTAAACTAAATAAAATAAAATAATAATAAAAACCTAAACCTAAATAAAATAAAAAAATAAAATAAAATAAACCTAAACTAAACCTAAACCTAAATGTAAAAATAAACTAAACCTAAAAAAGAAATAAAATAAATAAAAAATAAACTAAATTATAAAATAAATAAACCTAAAATAAAACCTAATAAAATAAAACTAAATGTAAAATAAAAAAATAAACCTAAAATAAAATAAAATAAAAAATAAATAAAAACCTAAACCTAAAAAATAAATTTAAAAAAATAAAAAAAATAAACCTAAATAAACTAAAAAAAAAACTAAACCTAAAATAAATAAAAAAATAAACAAAATAAAATAAACCAAAACCTAAACTAAAAAATAAAGTAAACAAAATAAATAAAAGCTAAAAAACCTACACTAAACATAAACTAAAAAAAAAAACTAAAAATAAACCTAAACCTAAACTAAATAAAAACCTAAAATAAAATTTAAAACTAACCTAAAAAAATAAAATAAAAACCTAAACCTAAACCTAAAAATGAAAAATATAACCTAAACATCAAAATAAAATAAAATAAAATAAACTAAAAAAAATAAACTAAACCTAAACCTAAACCTATAAAACAAACTAAATAAAAAAACCTAAACTAAAATAAATAAACCTAAAATAAGTAAACTAAACTAAATAAAAATAAAAATAAACTTAAATAAAAATAAAAAAAATAAACTACAATAAATAAAAAATAAACTAAATAAACATAAACCTACCAGCATACTTAATTTTAAAAAAATAAAAAATAAAAAAAATAAAAAAATAAAAAACCCTCTAAAAACTATAAAACCATAAACCCTAAACTAAATATAAAATCTAAACCCTAACCTTAAACCCTAAAACCCTAAACCCTAAAATCCTAAACCTAAACCTTAAACCCCTAAGACCCTAAGACTAACCCTAAACCCTAAACCCTAAACCCTAACCCTAACCCTAATGCTAACCCTAAACCCTAACCCAAACTAAAATCCTAAACCCTAAACCCTAAACCAACAATCTTGAACCATAAACCCTAAACCCCAAACCATAAACCCTAAACCCTAAACCCTAAACACTAAAAACTTAAAAACCTAAACCTAAACAAAATAAAACTAAAAATAAAATAAATAAAAAAACCTAAACCTAAATAAAATAAAATAAAACAAATAAAATAAAAATTTGAACTAAAACCTAAACCTAAACCTAAACCTGAAACTAAACCTAAACCTGAAAATATAATAAAATAAAAAATAAAAATAAAAACTAAACTAAAATAAAATAATTAAAAACCTAAACTAAACTAAAAAAATTAAATTAACTTAAAAATAAAAAACCTAAATGTAAAATTAAAATAAAAAAATTAAAAACTAAATATAAACCTTAACCTAAAAAATAAACCTAAAAATAAATAAATAATAAACCTAAACCCAAACTAAAAAATACCTAAACCTAAAATAAATAAAAATAAAATAAACCTAAACCTAACTAAATAAACTAAACTAAAATAAATAAACCTAAACTTAAACTAAATAAAATAAAATAAACTAAAAATAAACCCAAAACTAACTAAATAATAAACCTAAAAATAAACCTAAAATAAAAATAAACATAAACCTAAAAAAAAATAAAATAAAACCTAAACCTAAACCTAAAAATAAAAAATAAACCTAAACCTAAAAAAATAAAATAAGAATAAAACTAAACTAAAAATAAACATAAACCTAAACCTAAAGCTAAAAAAATAAACTAAAAAAATAAAACATTTAATTAAATAAATAAAAATGAAATAAATAAATTAAACTAAATAAAAACCTAAATAAATATAAAATAAACTAAATAAACCTAAACCTATCTGCTACTTAATTTAAAACTAAACCCTAAACGCTAAACATTAAATCCTAAACCCTAAACCTAAAACTAACCCTAAACCCTAACCTAAACATACAACCTAAACCTAAACCATAAACCCTAAACCATAAACCCTAAACCCTAAACCCAAATCTAATCTAACCAAAACCCTAAACCAAAATCCTTAAACCTAAACCCTAAATAAACCATCCCTAAACCCTAAAACTAAACCTAATAACCCTAAACCTAAACCCTAAAAACTAAACCCTAAAACCCCAAAACCTAAACCCTAAACACTAAACTAAAGACCCTAAACACTAAAACCCTAAACCTAAAAAAAAACCTAAACCTAAAACTAAAATAAAAATGTAAAATAAATAAATAAAAAATAAATAAAATAAAATAAATAAAAACCTAAACTAAACTAAAAAAATTAAATAAACAAGAATAAACAACCTAAAAAGAACTAAACAAAAATATAAATAAAATAAAATAAAATAAATAAATAAAAAAAAAAAAATAAACTAAATGTAAACCTAAAAAAATAAAAAAATAAACCCAAACCTAAACTAAAATAAAAAGTAAACTTAAATAAAAATAAAATAAACTAAATAAAATAAACTAAACATAAATTAAAATAAACTAAAATAAAATAAATAAAACCTAAACATAAACCTAAATAAACTAATCCTAACCTAAACTAAATAAAATAAATTAAATTAAAAGTAAACCTAAACCTAAACGAAAAAAAAACCTAAAAATAAACCTAAAATAAAAACTTATAACCTAAACCTAAAAAAAATAAAAAAACCTAAACGTAAACTTAAAAATAAAAATAAAACCTCAACCAAAAAAATAAAATAAAAATAAAACTAAACTAAAAATTAAACATAAACCTAAACCTAAACTTAAAAATAAACCTAAAAAAACTAAACTTAAAAAAAAATAAAATAAATAAACTAAACAAAATAAAATAAATAAAACTAAATAATAATAAACTAAATTTAAAAGAAAATAAACTAAATAAACCCTAA
The DNA here is from genome assembly GCA_021442155.1 of Cymbidium sinense. Classification (NCBI taxonomy): domain Eukaryota; kingdom Viridiplantae; phylum Streptophyta; class Magnoliopsida; order Asparagales; family Orchidaceae; genus Cymbidium; species Cymbidium sinense. The sequence goes on from JAKCPB010001904.1 coordinate 53,188, forward strand.
ATCTTAAACCCTAACCTAAAACTAACTTAAATCCTAAATCATAAACCTAAACCTAAACTAAACCCTAAACCTAAACCTAAACCCCAAAATAAACCTAAACCTAAATAAACCTAAACCCTAAACCTAAAATAATAAACCTAAACCCTAAACCTAAATCATAAACTATAAAATAAACCCTAAACCCTAAACCCTTAAATCATAAAAACCCTAAACTAAACCCTAAAACTTAAATAAACCCTAAATGCTAAACCTCAAAACCTAAACCCCAATAAACCTAAACCCTAAACACCAAACCTAAACTAAACCTAAAGTGACTAAATAAATTTAAAATAAACCTAAACCCTAAAACCCAATAAACCTAAACCTAAACCTAAACCCCTAATAAAAAAACTGATGGCGGAACATCATAACCAGCTTAAGCGTGGATATGGAGGTGGTAAAATGGTTAGAATAAGGTTATAGCCATGGTGGTAGGGAAATAGGGGATATGATGGTGGATTACTGAGAATGGTAAACTAAATAAAAGAATAAAAATTATCTAAACTAAATTGTGTCTACAAGAAACCTAGTTATCTAGGTTTTATTTGCACTATGCGTATTTTTATCTATGTTTGTGTCTTAAAGAAATTGGTGGTTACTTGATTGATGAAATCAAATAAGAAATGTTGAATAAATTTATTCTCTGTTAAAAAAAAATCAAAAATCTTAAACCCTAACTTAAAACCTGAACCCTAAACCTAAAACATAAAACATAAACCTTAAACCCTAAACCCTAAACCCTAAAAATAAAAAATAAAAAAATCCTAACCCTAAACCCTAAACCTACAACCCCAAACCCTAAACCCAAAACCTTAAACACTGAACCCTAAAAGACTAAACACCAAACCCTAAACCCTAAACCATAGAAACCCTAAACCCTAAACTAAACCTAAACCTAAACCCCAACCAAAACCCTAAACCCTAAAACCCTAAAACCCTAAAAATTAACCCTAAACCTAAACACTAAACCCTAAACCCTAAAACCTAAAACCAAAAATAAACTAATAAAAAACCTAAAAATAAAATAAATAAAAAGACCTAAACCTAAATAAAATTAATAAAATAAAGTAAAATAATAACCTAAACTAAAACCTAAATCTAAACCTAAAAATTAAATAAAATAAAAAATAAAAATAAACCTAAAAATAAAAAACCTAAACAAAATAAATACTAACAAAAAATAAAAATAAAATAAACTAAAAACTAAATAAAAACCTAAACCTAGAAAATAAACCTAAAAATAAAACAAAAAAATAAATAAATAATGAAACCTAAACTTTAAACTTAAAAAAACCTAAACCTAAAATAAATAAAACAAAATAAACCTAAACCTAAACAAAAATAAACTAAACTAAAATAAATAAAACCTAAACCTAAACCTAAAATAAACTAAACCTAAACCCAAAAGTAAATAAAATAAAATAAAATAAAATAAACCTAAACTAAATTAAAAATAAAACCTAAAAATAAACCTAAAATAATAACCTAAAACTTAAACCTAAAAAAATAAAATATAAACCTAAACATAAACCTAAAAATAAAAAATAAAAAATAAAACTTAAACCTAAAAAATAAAAAAATAAAACTAAATTAAAATATAAACATAAACCTAAACCTAAACCTAAAAATTAAACAAAAATAAATAAATATAAAAAAAACCTAAAGAAAAATAAAAAATAAATTAAAGTAAAATAAATAAAAAATAAACTAAATATACTAAAAATTACCTAAACCTACCAACTTACTTAATTTTTTTTTAAAAAACCCTATACCCTAGACCATAAATCCAAAACCCTAAACCGAAAAACTAACCCTAAACCATGAACCCTAAACTACAAACTAAACCAAAACTAAACCCTAAACCATATCCTAAATCTTAAAATACTTAAACCCTAAACCTAAACTAACCCTAAACTTAAACCCTAATCCTAAACCTAAAACTAAATCTAAATTAACCCTAAACCAAAACCCTAAACCTAAAAACCCTAAACCCTAAACTAACCCTAAAACCCTAAGCTAACCCTAAACCCTAAACCCTAAAAAAAACATAAACTCTAAGTAAATAAACCCTAAAAAATAAAATAGAAAATCAAACCAAAAATAGAAAAAAATTTAAATTAAATTAACCTAAACTAAAACCTAAACCTGACCTAAAAGAAAAATAAAATAAATAAAACTAAAATAAATAAATAATAAAAAAAATAAAAAACCAAAGAATAATAAATAAAAACCTAAAATAAAAAAATTAAATAAAATCCTAAACCAAAAAAATAAACCTAAAAATAAATAAAAATAAACCCAAACACTAAACTAAAAAATAAAAAACTAAACCTAATAAAAAAAAAAAATAAAATAAAACTAAACCTAAACTAAAATAAACTAAACTAAAATAATTTAAACCTAAACTTAAACCTAAAATAAACTAAACCTAACCTAAACCAAAAAAAAAAAAAAAAAATAAATTAAAAGTAAACCTAAACCTTAAAAAAATAAACCTAAAAAATAAAAAATAAACCTAAAAAACCTAAACTCTAAAATTAAAACCTAAAGACAAACTATATAAAACCTAAAATTAAAATAAATAGAAAAACCTAAACCAAAATAAAATGATAAAAATAAAATAAAATAAAAACATAAACTAAAGCCTAATCCTAAAAAGAAAAAAACAACTAAACTAAAATATAATAAATAAAAACTAAACTAAAAAATTAAAAAACCTATATAAAATAAAAATAAAACCTAAAATAAAAATAAAATAAACCTAAAATAAAACAAAATAAAAAAAAATAAAAACCTAAACCTAAAAAAAAAAACCTAAAATTAATTAAAAGAAAACCTAAACCCTAAACTAAAAAAAATAAACCAAAAATAACAATATAAACCTAAACCTAAACTAAGATAAACTAAACTAAAATAAAGAAAATACAATAAACTAAAGTAAATCTAAACTAAATAAATAAACCTAAACCTAAACTAAACTAAATAAAATAAACTAAATGTAAACCTAAACCTAAAATAAAAAAAATTAACCTAAAAATAACCTAAAATAAAACCTAAACCAAAACCCTAAACTTAAAAAAAAATAAAATAAAATAAAAATAAAACTAAAATAAAATAAATAAAACCTAAACAAAACCAAAATAAAAAATAAAAACCAAACCTAAAATAAAAATAAAATAAACCTAAAATAAAATAAAATAAAAACATAAACCTCAATAAAAATCCTCAAAATACAACATAAAAAAAAAAAAAAACCTAAACCCTAAACTAAAAATAAAACTAAAACTAAATAACAATAGTATAAACCTAAACCTAAACTAAGATAAACTAAACTAAAATAAATAAAAACTAAATCTAAACCTAAACCTAAACCTAAACTAAATAAAATAAAATACTAAAAAATAAACCTAAACCTAAACTAAAAATAATACCTAAAATAAAACTAAAATAAAACCTAAACCTAAACCTAAAAAATAAAAAAAAACCTAAATCTAATCATGAAAATAAAAAATAAACCTAAACCTAAAAAAAAATAAAATAAAAATAAAATTGAAAAAATAAACCTAAACCCAAAAATAACTAAAAATAAATAAACCTAAAATAAATAAACTAAACTAAATAAAAATATAAATAAACCTAAATTAAAAAAAAAACTAAAATAAATAAAAATAAACTAATAAACCTAAATATGAGTTTACTTTATTTAGAATAAATAAATAAATTTTAAAAATTAAAAATAAATTAAAAACTAAACCTAAATAAACCCTAAACCCTAAACCTAAACCAAAAAATAAACCCAAAACCTAAAAAATCTAAACCCTAAACCCTAAAACCTAAACCCCAAACCATAAACCGTAAACCCTAAACCCTAAACACTAAACCCTAAAATCTACAATCCTAAACCTTAAAACCTAAATCCAAACCCTAAATCGTAAACCATAAACCCTAAACCCTTAAAACCAAAAAAACCTAAACTTAAACTAAATAAAACCTAAAAAAGAAAATAAATAAAAGAATGTAAACCTAAGTAAAATAAAAAAATAAAAGAAAATAAAATTAAAACTATAAAATAAAAAACTAAACACAAATCTAAACCTAAAAATAAAATAAAATAAAAAATAAAAATTGAACATAAATAAAAAACTATACTAAACTATAAAATAAAATAGAGCTAAAAATAAAAATCTAAAAAAATAAAAATAAATGTAAAATAAAAATAAAATTAACCTAAAATAAAATAAAATAAAAACCTAAACTAAAATAAATATAAAATAAAACCCAAAATCCTAAACTAAACCTAAATTAAAAATAAATAAAATAAACAAAATAAGATAAATGTAAACCTAAACTAAAATATATAAACTAAACCTAAACCTAAAATAAACTAAACCTAAACCCTAAACTAAATAAAATAAAATAATCTAAAAATAAAACTAAACCTAAACTAAAAAAACAAAACCTAAAAATAAACCTAAAATAATAACCTAAAACCTAAACCTAAAAAAATAAAATAAAAACTTAAACCTAAACCTAAAAATAAAAAATAAAACCTAAACTTAAAAAATAAAATAAAAATAAAACTAAACCAAAAAATAAACATAAACCTAAACCTAAACCAAAAAACTAAACTAAAATAAATAAATATAAAAAATAAACCTAATGAAAAATAAAAAATCAAATAAACTAAAATAATAAAAAATAAATTAAAAAAAATAAACCTTTTACTTAATTTAAAAAAATAAATAAATAAATAAATAAAATAAACTAACCCTAAACCTTGAAAAAAAAGCTAAAACCCTTAACCTAAAACCCAAAACCCAAACCCAAAACCATAATCCTAAACCCTAAAATAAACCAAATTAACCCTAAACCATAAACCCTAACCCTAAAACCCTAAAACCCTAAACCTAAATTAACCCTAAACCCTCTAACCCTAAACCCTAAACCCAAAAAACTATAAACCTCCTAAACCTAAACTTAACCCAAAACTCTAAACCCTAAAACCCTAAACTAAACCCTAAATAAACCTAAACCCTAAACCCTAAACTAAAAAACCTAAAATCTAAAGCTAAAGTAAATATAACCTAAAAAATAAAATAAATAAAAACCAAAATCTAAATAAAATAAAATAATAAATTAAATAAAAACATAAACTAAACTAAAAAAATATATAAAATAAACTAAGAATAAAAAAACTAATAAAATAAAACTAAATGTAAAATTAAATTAAAATAAACCTAAATTAAAATAAATAAACTAAATAAAACCTTAAAAAATAAACCTAAAAAATAAAACCTAAAATAAACAAAAAATAAAACCCAAACCCCAAACTAAAAAAAATATAAACTAAACCTAAAATATAAATAAAATACACCAAATAAAATAATCATAAACTTAACTAAAATAAAATAAACTAAAATAATTAAAACCTAAACCTAAACTAAAAATAAACTAAACCTAAATCCTAAACTAAATAAAATAAAATAAATTAAAAGTAAACCTAAACCTAAACTTAGAAATAAAACCTAAAAATAAACCTAAATTAAAAACCTAAAACTTAAGCCCTAAACCACAAACCCTAAAAAGCTAAAATCCTAAACTTAAACTCTAAACCTAAAAATAAAATAAATAAAAAAACCTAAACCAAAATAAAATAAAATAAAATAAAATAAAACTTAAACCAAAATATAAACCTAAAAAAATATAATAAAATAAAAAAAATAAAAAAAACTAAAATAAAATAAATAAATAAACTAAACAAAAAAAAAAATAAAACTTATATAAAATAAAAAACTAAACCTAAAATATAAAAATACCTAAAATAAAATAAAATAAAAACAAAATAAAAACATAAACCCACAAAATACACCTACAAATAAATAAAATCCTAAACTAAAAAAAACCTAAACCTAAAATAATAATAATATAAACCTAATCCTAAACTAAGATGAACTAAACTAAAATAAATAAAACCTAAGCCTAAACCTAAAATAAACTAAACCTAAACCTAAACCTAAACCAAATAAAATAAAATGAACTATAATAAACCTAAACCTAAACTAAAAAATAATACCTAAAATAAAACTAAAATAAAAACCTGAAACCTAAACCTTAAAAAATAAAATAAAAACCTAAACCTAAACCTAAAAATAAAAAAAAAACCTAAAAAATAAAAAATAAAAATAAAAAATAAAAAGTAAACCTAAAAAAAAATAAACTAAAATAAATAAACCTAAAATAAATAAACTAAAAATTAAAATAAACCTAAATAAAAATAAAAATAATAAATAAATAAAAAAAAAACTAAATAATCATAAACCAAGTTTACTTAATTTAAAAAATAAAACAATTTAAAAAATAAAAATAATAAAAAAAAACCCTAAACCCTAAAACATAAACTAAACCCTAAAAAACCCTAAATAAACTAAACCCTAAACCTAAATCTAAAATCTAAACAAAACCCTAAAACTAAATCCCAAACCCTAAACCTAAATATTAAACCCTAAAATAAACCCTAAACCCTAAAACCTAAACCTAAACTAAAAAAATAAACAAAATAAAACCTAAAATAAAATAATAAAAAAATAAACCTAAATAAAATAAAATAATAAAAAAATTGAAAATAATAAAACCTAAACCTAAACCTAAACCTAAACATAAAAAAAATAAATAATATAAAAAAAATAAAAAAGTAAAATAAAAGAAAATAAATAAAAACCTAAACTAAATTATAAAATAAAATAAACCTAAAAATAAAAAACTAAATAAAATAAAAATAAACTTAAAATAAAAATAAAATAAACTTAAAATAAAATAAAATAAAATAAAACTAAATAAAACTAAATAAAAACCTAAACCTAAAAATAAATAAAAAATAAAACCCAAATCCTACTAAAAAATAAATAAACCAAAAATAAAATAAAAACATAAACCTAAACTAAAATAAACTAAACTAAAATAAATAAAACCTAAACCTAAACCTAAAATAAACTAAACCTAAAACCTTAACTAAATAAACTAAAATAAATCTAAACCTAAACTAAAAAATAAAACCTAAAAATAAACCTAAAATAAAAATCTAAAACCTGAAATAAATAAAATAAAATAAAAACATAAACCTAAACCTCAAAATAAAAAAATTAAAACTAAACACAAAAATAAATATAAACCTAAGCTAACCAAAAATAAATTAAAATAAAAAAAAACCTAAACTAAAAAATAAATAAACCTAAAATAAATAAACTAAAATTAAAATTAAAACCTAAATATAAATAAAATAAATAAATTAAATAAAATAAATAAAATAAATAAAATAAACTATTTTATTTAAAAAATAAATAAACTAAACTAAACCCTAAACCAAAAATCCTAAACCTAAAAACTAAACCTAAATGCTAAAAATAACTAAACTAAACCCTAAACCTAACCCTAACCTAATCCTAAACCCTAAACTAAATCATAAGCTAAACCTAAACCCTAAACTAACCCTAAACCCTACAAACTATAAACTATAAAACTAAACATAAAGCCTAAACACTAAACCTAAACCCTAAACCTAAACCCTAACCTAAACCCTAAACCCTAAAACTAAAACCATAAACCCTAAATCCTACAAACCTAAAACCTAAACCTAAAAAATAAAACCTAAAATAAAATAAAACTTAAACCTAAATAAATTAAAAAAATAAAATCAAATAAAACCTAAACTAAACCTAAACTAAACTTAAAATAAATAAAATAAAATAAAAATAAACTAAGATAAAATAAACAAAAACTTAGACTAAACTAAAAAGACAAAATAAATCTAAGAATAAAAAACTTTAATAAAATAAAAACTAAGAATAAAATAAAATAAAATAAACCTAAAATAAAATATAGTAAAAACCTAAACCTAAAAAATAAACCTAAAATAAAACCTAAAAAAAAATAATAAAATAAAAACCCTAAACTAAAAGAAAATGTAAACCTAAAATATAAACAAAATTAAATAAACATAAACCTAAATTAAAATAAACTAAACTAAAATAAATAAAAAACCTAAACCTAAACCTAAAATAAACTAAACTAAACCTAAATTAAACTAAATAAAATAAAATAAACTAAAAATAAACCTAAACCTAAACTAAAAAATAAAACCTAAAAATAAACCTAAAACCTAAATCTAAAAAAAATATTATAAAAACCTAAACCTAACCTCAAAATAAAAATAAAACCTAAACCTAAAATAAAATAAAAATAAAAACTAAAATAAATAAACTTAAACCTCAACCTAAAAAAATAAACTAAAAAATAAACTAAATAAAAATAAAAAAATAAACCTAAATAAAAAATTAAAAATAAAATAAACTATAAAAAAATAAAAATAAACTAATAAATGAACCTAAACTTTTTTAATTAAAAAACCCTAAACCCTAAATCCAAAACCCTAAACCATAAACCCAAAAATTAACCCTAAACCCTAAACCTATAACCCTAAACATTAAACCCTAAAAAAACCCTAATTCCTATGCCCTAATCCTAAACTCTAAAATCCTAAACCCTAAACGCAAACCCTAAACCCTAAACCCTAAACCTAAACCTAAAGTAACTAAATAAATTAAAAAAAACATAAACCCTAAAACTTAATAAACCTAAACCTAAACTTAAGAATAGTAACCTTGAAAAGAACTAACCAACTAACCAAAGATCTAAAAGGAGGCAAAAAAACTAGCATAGATCGAGGTGGTGGATATTGAGGTGGTGGTAAACTATGGAGGCTGGACTAAAAAAGGGATATGATGGTGAATACCACCAAGAGGTCTGGTTATGATAAAGGAGAAATTAAAGAATGGTTGATATCCGCTTATGGAACTCATCTTTATAATAGATAGTTCTAGTTATATAGGGTTTTTGATTTAACTCTATGCATGCTAATTTTAATCTATGTCATCACTTGTGTCTTAGAAAACTTGGTGTGTTAATTGGTTATGAAATCAAAAGAAGAAATGTTGAATCTTAATTTAAAATAAAAAAACCAAATCCTAAAACATAAACCCTAAACTCTAAAACCTAAACCCAAAACCCTAACCCTAAAATCCCTAAACTGTAAACCATAAACCCTAAAATCCTAAACCCTAAACCTTAAACCCCAAATAGTAAACCCTAAACCCTAAACCTTAAAAAAGCTAAAACCTAAACCTAAACTAAATAAAACCTAAAAATAAAATAAATAAAGAAACATAAGCCAAAATAAAATAAAAAAATAAAATAAAATAAAAAACTAAACTAAAATCTAAACCTAAACCTACAAGAAAATAAAATAAAAATAAAAAAACTAAAATAAAATAAAATAAATAAAACCTAAACTAAACTAAAAAAATAAAAAACCAAAATAAAATAAAACTAAACCTAAAATAAAATAAAATAAACCTAAAATAAAAAATAAAACTAAATAAAACCTAAACCTAAAAAAAATAAAATAAAAATAAAACCTAAAAAATAAATAAAAAATAAAATTTAAAAAATAAAAAAAAAATAAAATAAAAAATAAAATAAAGAAAATAAAATAAACTAAACCTAAACCTAAACTAAAATAAATAAACTAAAATAAATAATAAATAAATAAAATAAACTAAACCTAAACTAAACCAAAACTAAATAAAATAAAATAAACTAAAATAAACCCAAACAAAACCTAAATAAAACTTAAAACTTAAACCTAAAAATAAAATAAAAAACCCTAAACTAAACCTAAAAAAAAAAATAAACCTAAACCTAAAAAAAATAAAAAATAAACAACTAAAACTAAACCCAAAAACTAAAAAATAAACTAAAATAAAAAATCTAAACTAAAATAATTAAACCTAAAATAAATAAATTGAACTAAATAAAACCTAAATTAAAACCCAAATAAATAAAATAAATAATTAAACCTACTATGCTTTAATTTAAAATAAACTCTAAGCCCTAAATCAAAAACTTGAAACCCTAAAATAAGTAAATAAAACCCTAAAATAAAACCTAAACCCTAAACCCTAAACTTAAATCTAAAATAAATAAATCCTAAATCCTAACTAAAACCTAAAACCCTAAAAATAAACCAAAAACTAACCCTAAACCCTAAACCTAAACCCTAAACCCTAAAACCCTAAACCCTAAACAAAACCATAAACCCTAAACCTAAACCCTAAACCTAAACCCAAAACAAAACCCTAAACCCTAAACCCAAAAAACCTAAACCTAAATAAAACCTAAAATAAAATAAATAAAAAACATAAACCAAAATAATATAAAAAAAATAAAATAAAATAAAAAACTAAACTAAAATCTAAACCTAAACCTAAAAGAAAATAAAATAAAAAATAAAAACTAAAATAAAATAAAATAAATAAAAACCTAAACTAAACTAAAAATAAAAACCAAAATAAAATAAAACTAAACCTAAAATAAAAATAAAATAAACCTAAAATAAAATAAAATAAAACTAAATAAAACCTAAACCTAAAAAAATACTAAAAATAAACCTAAAAATAAATAAAAAATAAAATCTAAACCCTAAACTAAAAAAAAACCTTAAAATAAAATAAAATAAAGAAAATAAAATAAACCTAAAAACCTAAACTAAAATAAACTAAACTAAAATAAATAAAACCTAAACCTAAACCTAAAATAAACTAAACTGAAACCTAAACCAAAACTAAATAAAATAAAATAAACTATAAATAAACCCAAACAAAACCTAAAATAAAACTTAAAACCTAAACCTAAAAAATAAAATAAAAACCTAAAGCTAAACCTAAAAAAATAAAACCTAAACCTAAAAAAAATAAAAAAAATAAAACTCAACTAAAAACTAAACCCAAAACTAAAAAATAAACTAAAATAAAAATCTAAACTAAAATAAATAAACCTAAAATAAATAAATTGAACTAAATAAAAAAACCTAAATTAAAAAACCCAAATAAATAAAAAATAAACTAAATAAACCTAAACCTACTAGTTTACTTAATTTTAAAAAAAACCTAAACTCTAAATCCTAAACCCTAAACCCTAAACCTAAACCCTAAACCTAAACCCTAAACCCTAAACCTAAACCCTAAACCCTAAACCTAAACCCTAAACAATAAACCCCAAACCCTAAACCCTAAATCCTAACCCCTAAAACCCTAAAACCCTAAATAATAAACCCTGAACCCCTAAAACCTACAACCCTAAACCCTAAACCCAAAAACCTAAATCCTAAACTAACCCTAAACCCTAAAAATGTGGAGAACCTTGATGGCAGGAACATAACTATCAACTAGGGTAAGTCTAAATCTAGTGAGGAGGAGAAGGCAGAGGTGGCAGTTATCATAGTGGTGGTGGGGGATCTAGTGGTACTACTGGATATGGAGGTGGTGGTCAGAGCAGTGGTGGTTATGGAGGCGGGAGGAGCGACGAACATTACAGTCATGGTGTTGGTAGAGGGAGAGATCATGGATATGATGGTGGATCCAGCTACTCGAGAGGCTGGGGAGGTTTTGATGAGAACTAGAGAAATTGAAGAATGCCAATCCGATTACCGCTATGGAACTATGTCTTTACAAAGAGATGGTTTATCTAGGGTTTTGATTTGCTCATGCTCATTTTTTATCTATGTCATCACTTCTGTCTTAAAAAACTTGGTGTGTTTCTTGGTTGATGAAATTGAAAAGTAAAAATGTTGAACTTGAATTTATTCTCTATTAAAATGAAAACCTTAACCCCTAAATCTTAATCCCTGAAACCCTAAATCATAAACCCTAAAATAACTAAACCCTAAAACCTAAAACCTATAATTAAACCCCAAACCCTAAGCCCTAAAACCCTAAACCTAAATAACCCTAAAATTGAAACCCTAAACTCTAAACTAACCTTAAACCCTAACCCTAAACCCTAAACCATGAATAAAGATGTCATTAGGAGTAGATCTAAAGAATGACCTAATCCTAACATAGTTATGGTAGCTAAAGAAAATGTCTTCAAGAGACTTTCACTTGACTATTAGAGACTTAATACCCTAAACCCTAACCCAAAATCAAATTATAATACCATATATTATAGTATAATGTAGCATCATATATTTGAGCATGTAGTGATGTGTTTTCGAAGATGTTTTGAAATGTTTTAGTATATTATGGTATTGTGCCCTATATTCTATATTAATATAAATCATAAAAATATTGATTTAATAAATTAGATGATGAAATTTATTAAATTTGAAGTGGGAATTAGGTTGTAGTACCAAAGGTGTGCTACGCCACTTGTAGTAAAAAAAAAGTAAGATTTTATATTCAAAATAAAAATTATATGTTGTAGCATAGTATATCATCATATATCATAATATATTTTTGCATTTTAAATTCTTTTAGTATTATACAATCATGAAATCAAGCCTACACTAGCATTATTTATAAAAATGTTGATTTAGGCTTTAAAATGGTGGAATTTGGCCAAATTCATAATAGCTAGAGCATGGCATCATAATGTACTATTTCAATTTAAAATATGTAAGTGATATGACTAAAATATATAGTTTTTTATTGTTTAGACTAATTTTATGATTTTTTATCTTAAGCAATCCCTTGTGATGTGATATGCAATATAATATAATATAATATGTTATAGTGTATTATAATATAGGATGCCATAACATAGTGTAGCATCATGCATTATAGCATACTATTGTGTATTACTACTTATTGTTAGCATATTTTGTTTGTTATAGTATATGATGTAGTAGATTTTGTACGGGTATAATTCATAAAAATATTGATTTATAGGTTGAGATGATGGGATTTGGCCAAATTTAAGGTAAGCTTTAGGGAACATCATTGGGGGTGTGCTATGGTGTGTCATTTAATTAAAAGAATGGAATTTTGCATCCAAAATAAATGTTCATTTTTCAGCCAAATTTTATAAATTTTTTGCTTAAAGTGATTCATTTTAAGGTGTAATGTAAGATAATATATAATATGAAAGTGTATTAAAATATAATGTACATATAATATAACTTATATATATATATGAATGTGGTGGTGTTACTAAATGTTATTGTACATTTTAGTATGTTTTACTTTTGTTATAATACATTGGGTCAAAACTCACAAAAAGTGTTAATTTGAAGGTTGTGATGGAAGAATTTTGCCAAATTCATGGCACACCAAGAAGAAACACCAAAATTATGCTATTTTGCACCATTTCTAATAGAAAAATAACAATTTTACATCCAAAATAAACATTATTCATATTTTGAGAACATTTTGTTATTTGTTCCTTTGAAGCTATTCTAATGAGGTGCAATGTTAGACAATATATTATATTATAGCAAATTATAATATAACATTATATATTATAATATAATATAGTGTGTTAATTCACATTAAATTATGTTTAGCATGATATTGTATATTTAGTTTGAGCTTGCACCATCATAAATCATAAAATGTTGATTATAATGTTAAGATGATGTAATTTGAATGGATACATTGTTAGGCTTTTGGTTGAAGTATTAAAGGTGTGCATAAGAGAAGAAATAAGATTTGATGAGAATTCCATGTCAAGGACATGGAGGGAGATCCGCTAGGGGATCACACATGCATTGGACATGACATGTAAAGGGTATATATCGAGGGCATGAAAGAAGAAACTCTGCTGGGGATAAGGTTTGAATTTAAATTGATTATATGATTTTTGGAAAGAAGATCCGTTGGGTATAAAAATTTATAATCCACCAAAGATTAAGATCAAATCGACTTTAATTTATTTTATTTTAATTGATGATGAGGCATATCTGATAGAGATATGGCTCGATTCCGCTAGGGATCAGGTATATGAACCTTTCACTAAGGAAGCAGCTTTGGGCTATCCACTAGGGATTGGGATTTGAGTTTGATTTCATAGATTTTTTTGGGGATGTATCTGCTGGGAATAAGAGTTTGGTTGGATTTTTTTGATTTAGACTCTACTGGGGGGAGTTGGTTTAATTTGGCTCCACTAGGGAGGTTGGTTTTGAATTTAATTTGTTTGCTTGATCTTTTTATATATGATTTGGGGCACCACTGGGGAGAAGGGTGTGATTTAACTCCACTAGGAAAAATCATATTGGGTTTAATTTAATCTGAGTTAATTCATGGACCTTGTTGGTGTGCAATGGACCCACTGAGAAAGGGCTATATTAGCCTTAACCTACCTAAGGTTTACAAATCCAAAGGGATGGTCTACTAGCTATGGGATAAAGCTAGCCAACCTAAGGGGTTTTCTTTCGGTGTACAATGGTTGCTAGAAAAGGCATAGACTTAAATCTTCCAAAGCTAGGAACAACCGGGGTAATTGGATGAACAACAACAAATCAAACTTGACCTGGGTGACTACTAAGTGAATGTCGCAAGGGACTTATGTCATCTCAAAAGTAGTCATGGTTAATTTTATTTTAGTTTCATGTGATTTAATATGGTTTGTTTGATTTAGTTTGCTTTCGGATTGAGGGCATGTACATTGGGGATGTGAGCTCCGTCAAATTTGATAGATTTAATTTATAGACCATATCGGTGTGCGATGGACCCACTGAGAAGGGGCTATATCATACTTGTCCTATCTCGATTTACAAATCCAAATGGATAGTCACTGGGTAGAGCTAGCCAATCTAAGGGGTTTTGGTGTACAATGACTATGCTAGGAAGAAGGCTAAAGTAGGGAACAACCGGGTGACTATTGGTAGCACAACAAATCAAACCCAACTTAGGGTGACTCGAGTGAATGTCAGGGACTTATATCAACTCAAGAGTAGTCACACAATTATAGGAGTTTTAGACACCGCCTAAAGATAGGATGCCCGCTTGGGAAAAGGTACCTAGGGTGTCCTCCTAATCCACAAGTGAATATATTTTTTCTTTATATGTTTGATTGGACTGTGGTGTGAGGGACCACACTAAGAAGTATGCCTTGACCTCACAAATTTACTAGACCAAAGGAGAATCTGCACATCCACATGATGGATTCTCTAATCAGTGGGGTGGTTACTAGAAAAGGGGAACTGTTGAATCTGATAGTAACCCGTAGTGTCTAAATGGGGTGCAATGCATGATCCAAATATAATGCCCATAGGGAGGTGCTAATTATCCAAGCCCGAAAAGAAAGCTTATAAGTGTACAGTGGCTAACAAAAGGAGAAAGTGTAGTACACTTACATCTACCATGAGTGGTGTATCCTAAGGTGCGAGAACCAACCAACCTAAGGTGTATCTATCAGCATGAGTGATGTATCCATGAGCATAGTGAGAACCAACCAACCTAAGGTGCCCGTTGGTGTCTAATGATCAATCTGGAAAGAAAGCACGTATGCTTACAACTGACCTAGAGAGACTACTAAGCGGGGAGGCCCGAGGAAGGACTAGACTTATTCTTGAAGCAATCAGGAGGGAAGGAGCTGCTAGGGGACTTATCCTAAACCTCAAATATACTCAACCCAATCAGTGAACAAAGGTTAATACAAGAAGAAAGCATAGCAGACTCACATCCTCTTAAATGAAGCCAACATGAGGTAGCTTATTGTCACACATTAAGGCCTATCAAACTAACAAAGTGCTCATGCAAAAGGCCATGTAAGGAAAGGAAAGCTTAGCAGACTTACATCCTCAAAAGCAAGACCAGACACAAGCAAGGTAGCATGTTACGACCTGAGCCTACTATGAGTGAGTCATTTGGCACTTATCTCAACTCAAAGTAGCCCAGACAAAAAGATATGTGTTTGTTTTATATGTTTATGTGTAGTTTGTGTTCTGTTGTGTCGATGAAGGATAGGATGTCGCCGGGTTCCTTACATCTACCCTAAACACATCATGGCAAGATTCAAACAAGAATACTTTCAACATGGAAGAGATTGAATTAAAATGGAATTTTCATTGATAATTATTATTTTCAAACAAGATTTATAATATTTCTTTAAGTAGAGCCTATTGATTGGAAGCATTGGGAATTCTCCTTATGATTAATAAGTGATAAGATCCTCCTAGTAGCCTTCTATGGGAAAAAAGGGCCTTCCCAAGTGGGTTCAAACTTGCCTCCCATCTTAAGGAAATAATTAGTCTCCTCAGAACTAAAATAAGCTCTCCTACCTAAAAAAAGCTCTAGGATGGAGCAACTTATTAGAGCTTGAATTATTTTAGCTTTGTACAACTTGAGATTTTGGCATGCGCATCTCTCCTCCAAACCTTCAAGTTCTTCTAACCGCAACTTGTTGTTCTGCTCTGTTATGATCTTGCTACCTATAGCTATCATTAGTGATGGGAGTTGGACTTCTAATGGTATAATGGCTTCAAACCCATACACTAAGGAGGAAGGAGTATACTGAGTTGGAGTTCTATATGTGGTGTAGTAGGCCCACAAGGCTTCAACTATGTGCTCATACCACTATCGCTTATTATTGTTGAGTGTCTTCTTAGTATTTGGATGAGAGGTTGAAGGCTTCGCTAAGTTGTTTTCCCTCGTAGTTGATGGTAGAATATAATTTGTCGAGGAAGTTGTTGATGTCCAAAGTTGTTGTGTTCGCAAACTTATTGATCTCAATGCTCTTGAATGCAGTACCATTATCAGATATAATTCATTGAGGCACTTCGAACCTATATATGATATGTTTCCTAAAAAACTAGAGCACATGTTGAGCTATGACCTCTCTGAGCAAAATTGTCTTTGGCCATTTGGAAAAGTACTTAGAAGCAGCTAAGATAAACCGATGACCCTTTGAAGAAGTAAGATTAATCACCACTATGTCGGTACCCCAACACTGAATGGCCATGAGGCCAATGTAGGATGTAGAATGTTGTGGTTGGTGTAGGACCACATGTATTTGACATTGGTGGCATTGGCTAGCCATATCCATGTAATCTTTGATCATCGATGGCCAGTAGTATCATAGTCTCTTGATCTTAGTTTTCATCTTCAGACTAGATTGGTTGGCTCCACATAATCTTCAGTGTACCTCAGTCATGATCTTATGGGCTTCGTGCTTGTCTAAACAACATAACCATATATGATCGAAAGACTATCAGTACAAGACACCATCCACAAGAGCATAGGAAAGTGCTTTCTACTTCATCTGATGGGCTTGGGACTTCTCTTGTGGTAGTTTGCCTTTATTTAAGTAATCCAAGAATGGTTGCCTCCAATCTAACTCCTCATCCTTCTTGGCAATGGCAACCTCCCCTTCAAGAGAGTACTTTTTGATGAGTTCAATATCAATAAGGGATAACACTTGTCTATTTTGGACCTTTATTGATATTGACTCATCCTCGGGACATGCCAACTCCTTGGCAAGCATGGCTACAGGATACACTATGACATTCTCTCCTCAAGTATTCTTAAAAATGCTAACCTCTAGGATTTGGGTTAATAACTCCATGGTGTACTTATGGTAGTGATGGAGCTTGGGCTTTATAACCTTATAAGACTCAACAATTTGGTTGATAACTAGCTTAGAATCCTCAAAGATGTTGATGTCATGGATGCTTAGAGTAACAACTAACTCAAGAATGCAATAAGAGCCTCATATTTAGCTTCTGTTATTGGTAAAGGATTAGATAGATGATATGAGTATCTCAAACATCGTAGAATTAAGAGATCTATTCCTACCTACCTTTCCTAGAATAGATGTGGTTCTTCTCCTCTTTGAGGAAGCCACCATCAAAGTACATCTCCCACTAGTGAATGCTAGTATCCCCTAAGTTCATGATTAGTTCATCAGGGAGATCCTCACTAAGTGGAGAGTCAAGAAGTGGGTGTCGCTAAGAAATCGCTGCTTGCCCTTTCACCACATGGAGGTACAAGGTAATGTCAAACTTGAGAGGATCATGGACTATCGTGCCAACTATCCAGATAGATTTGGTTATCATGAGATACTGTAGTGGATTGATCCTACAGATTAAGTTCACCTTATGAGGAAGCATGTAGTGTTATAGTTTTAGTGATGCAAATATTAAAGCTAGGCAATACTTCTCAATGAGTGGATAAATAGCCTCAAAGATGGATTAGATGATAGTGAGGTAGTAGAGTGTGCTTTTCCTTCCTTGTCATTGGCTTGGGCCAACAAAGCACCAAGGAGTCATCTAACCAAGGGCTTTCCTTGATAGGGCGCTAGAACTAGCGGCATCATCAGGTAATGCTTGATGTCTTCGAATGCATGCTCACACTTACCATCCCACTTAAACTTGGCATCCTTTCTAACAAATGCGGAGAATGGTTGACATCTTCCTGATATGTTGGATATAATGCATCTTAGATATGCCAACCACCCATGGAATGATCTGAGTTGAGTTATTAGGGGTGACATTTCTAATATCACCTTAATCTTCTCAGATCGATTTTGATTCCATGGTGACAACAAACCCAAGGAATTTCCTAAAGCTACTCAATGACACTTTATGGGGTTTATTTTGAGGTTAAAATGTCTTAATTGTTCCAAAACTACTCTCAAGTCAAAAGAGATGGTCTTCTTTTCTCTACTTTTAATCAGATCATTGACATAACACTGAATGATGAATGAGTTCATCAAAGATTCATATCCCATTGGTATGTAGCACATTTTTAAGGATGAAAGGCATGACCTTATAATAATAGATTTTGATCGGGTTCTAAAAGCAGTGTTTCTTTCATCTTCAGGGGCCATCTTTATTTGGTTATATCCTGAGCCATCCATGAAAGAAAAATCATGAGATGAGGCAATGTCCACCATCGCCTGGATTGGTAGTGGAAATTCATCTTTTGGACATGAAATTCTAAAATCAAAGCATATGTGAATTTGGCCATTCTTTTCTTAACGAGATGATGCGATAACCATGTAGTATCTTCTTCCGGATGAAGCCAAGCATTGATTAGTTTGACTTCATAAATGACCTATTGTTCTATGTCTAATCACATGCATTTAGAGCTTGCTTATAGGTAGTAGGCTCTATTGCTAATTTATATTACTACGCCATGAGCCAATCCAAGCATCTCTGTATAACTCCATGCAAAGCAGTCCTTAAACTCAATCAATAGCATAACTAAGTCATTGGTTTTAATTTTATTCAACAAAGAACGATGTATGTCGGTATGGATCTTCTTCGCCTAAGTTGATTTCCTTGAACTCATGATGGTTGACTTGATCTCTTCTTCAAACTGTGATGCATCTTTGACTTCAAAATCTGGATCATCTAAAGTTTCTAAGCAACCTCATATGAGTTAATGTGATTTGAAAAGAACCTATCAGATTCCAAATGATTGGTGATGACTTAAGTAGATATCATCATCGACCGACCCACTATCCTCTAGTCCCGTCTTGATGGAGAGCTTTTGCATTTGTTCTTCCATATTCTTTCAAGTAGTCTAACCTATGCTTTGACCAAGTATGTGGGATTAACCCTTTCTTTGCTAAATTATGAACAGGACAAGTACCAATCAAAAGGTAATTTATTAAATTTTATATGAATCATCTCAAGTTCTACATCAACCTCTTGACTTGAGATGATGTTCCTGT